>BSBK01014715.1:7500-60395 GCA_027943335.1 Chamaecyparis obtusa | reverse complement strand
ATCATAATGATAAAGGAAGTGAAAATGAAACCCCAATTGAAAGTGAAATTCAAACCCTAATTGAAATTGAAATCAAATGATAATTGAAATCATCAATGTGGAAGTAGACATAGAAACACCAATTGAGAAAGAAACCCCTGGGTAAACATATAATTGCTTGTGACAGTTAAGGCTAAGTCAAAGGATTCAACTGAGAAAAACTTGGCCAAGTAGTACTCGACTGAGTAGCACTCGGTTGAATCCATGTATCCTCTGTGTGGCTCCTAATGCCTCATACATGGGTAGAGGTAATTGATTGAGTGGGACTCCACTCAATGCCACTCTATTGAGTCTCACTCCCTTAATAAAAATCCTAGAAGGTAATTTAAGCCCCTCATTTGCATAGTGAGGGGATAGTGGAGAAGAGAAGGGGCCTTGAGGAAATTTGGTTGAGTGTGAGATAGGGCCCCACTTTTTTGCACTTATTTTATTTTTTAAATAATTTTTGTAATTATATGGTTAAAAAATTATTTTCAAATGTTATATTATCAGCAAATGTTTAATTTTTTTTATGTTATATAAATTGGCTAGTTTTAATATGTTATACTAAAAACTAAAACCTTAAACTTTAAAAAGTAAACCTTAAACCTTAAAATTTAAAACTCAAACCTTCAACTTTAAACATTAAAGCTTAAACCTTCACACTATCAAACCTATAACAAAACTTAAACCTTGAAACTGTTAAACCCAAAATAAAACTTAAATCATTAAAATATTAAACCTAAAATAGAGCTGAAATGAGCATCTAATTATAGATGCTATCTTTTTATGAGAGTACACTCCCTAGATAATGATGCAAAGGCTCTTTGTGTTCACTAGGTGTTCCGAATACACCTTATGACTCTAGAGGATCAAAACTCAATCCCACCTTATCCTAGCATTCCTAAGAAATTTAATCACTTATTTCAACCTAAACCAATTTGAAACAACTTATTTCAAATTCCAAACCACTCAATAGGTAAAAAAACCCAACTTTACCTCTCAACTAGGCCTATTAGCCCTATTAGGTCTCTTTTTACTGATTTATTTAGTTTTCTCCAAAAAATTTCAAAACACAAAAAAAAAAAATCACTTTCAGATACCCTTTACCAAGAAATACAATATATCAAAAAACCAACTAGGGTTACCTTGTGTAATACCTCTCCTATAGTGATACTATGATTTGACTCTTTTCAATTATGATGGTTAGAACTATGCACTCATGTTTATGTTTCATGGAGGATTATATGTTCATCAGATGATATTTATATGCTCAGTATAGTTACATAGATTATATGTTTATGAGATCCTAGAAGAATGTATTAGTTTTACATGTTGATGTAATGATTTGAATACTAACCCTTATCATGATTATTTTATGGATACATATGCCTGATGTGTTTTCATGACTCAGGACGAAGTCGTAGTTACTCACTCAGTGAGGTCCACATGATGTATCGATCCTGGTCATCTGCTTGTATATAGTTGTTTTGTATATCTATATGTATATGTATCTCTTCTTGGTGATGCAGGATTTGCAGGTACCGGGTATCGTCTCCACCTGGCTCCACAGGTCTGAGCGATCCCTTAAAAATCCTCGATCGTTGTTGTTGTCATGGAGATATCACCAAGCTTCACAAAAGAAAACCTTTACCCTTGATCATTCACCTTAGGTGGGAAATGCCAGATCAGTTCCTGATAGGGAGGTATTATGTGGTTATCAGTATTAGGGTTTGGTCTGGATCTTGCTATTAGGGTATGCTCAACTTTGTCAGTAGGTTATCTATGTGAGTCCTTGTTGATCGATTTCTGTTTCAATGACTTATCTCTGTTTAGATTTTCATGTTAGTATTAAGATCGAGTTGCTATTTGTACCTTGCATCTTCTGGTTATATAGTTATAAAATGTTAGAAAAATGAATAATGAGTTATTTATACTATATGTGTCATAAACATATGGGTGCACACATATGCTTATAAACACATATATGTATATTAAGGTATGAATATATATTCATAAATATAAATAAATATATACTTAATTATATTAACAAATAGCACTAACTTTATGGTTATTGATAAAATAAATTAAGAAATAAATAAAATAAGATAAAATAAAATAGCTTTTGGTAATAAAACTAACTAGCTAGGAGGGAGTTGAACTCGAGACCTCCTAGAAGTTGGGGCTAGTTAGTTACCAATTGTGCTATGTGAATTCCTTGAGAGGTAAGTAATTAAATTTATTATTAAACCTTATTTTAGAGAATATTTTAATTAAAAAAAAATATATATAAACAAAACTTTATTGTGTTTACGGGAGAGATTAGTTCTTCTCCAACCGACTATGGAAGTTGGAGAAGTTCCTTCCCGTAAAGAAACTTCTCCAACCATATAGTCAGAGAAGAAATTATATCTCAGGAGGTTCGGATTGGAGAGGGGGTGCTGGAAGATTATTTGGAAACGGAGGATTGAATGTGTGCTGGGAAATTATTCTTTTAAACGGAGGGTTGAACGTGTGCAGGGAGAAATTATTTCTTTGAAACAGAAGATTGAACGTGTGCTGGATATCAGTGGGAATTCGGGAGAAGAAGTCTCATTCGGGAGAATTGCGGAGGCTGAAGAATCCATCTGCAACAGCCAATCCACGAGTCCAGGTTGGATCCGGAACCAAAATGAATTTAAAATTTTTAGATTCTGTAATGTCCCCAATTTGGACCTTACTTGATTTGTCTTAAAATTCATAATTAGCATTTGGATTTACCTTGGGAATGGTAATTTGTAATGTTGTATACTAGGAGGATGCCAATCCTTAATAATTATAATACATCATTATATAATTTTATACTTATAATCACAAGAATTCATAATTATTTATATAATGTATTTATTTCATATTATATATTAGTTAGTTATTTATCAATATATTTGAGTTAAATTATTTCAAATGCAAGTTTACTTCATAACAATATTACTATATTTCATAATTTATTATTTAAATTTTCATAACTTATTATTCTAAAGTTTATTTCATATTATTGTTAATATCTAATTCATACAATGCTAATAAATAAATTAACTCAAAAGATATACTTACCTTCTTTATGCCTTTATTTTTAGCTTATTCAATATTTATTTCCTTTTAATATTCTCCTACATTTCCTCCTTGATCTTCTCCTATATTTTCTCCTTGATTTTCTCCTACATTTCTTTTCTTGTTTTCGTTGGAATTTGAATAATCACCTCTTCTTATTCTTCTTCTCATTTTTATTTATTTCTTCTATGTATCTATCCTCCGGGAGGAATGGATTTGATATCCATTATATACATTTGCATGTTGAAGGGTTGCCACCTTTAGATTTAGAGACATGCCTCTATATTTTTATTTATTTATAATAATAATAATTATTTATTATTTATTTATAATTTATTTTACTACTTTATAATTATACTTATTATTTATATTAATTCTATTGATTCAATTATTATTATAATAGTCTAGGTTTCATTATAGAATGAATTTAATAATAAATTATATTTATTATTATTTATTTGTCTATTAACTAATTGATTGTATATTGATCAATTATATATTTGATTAATTATTATAAATTGATTAAAGAATATTGTTGATTGTTGTAATGTCCTTATACGTTTTCAAATGTATGATTATATTAAATATAGATATTATTAAAATTTATTTGTTTATTACTAATATTCATAATTATTTCAATAATATATTATTATATATTAATATTTAATAATATATTATTTTATGGAGTGACATTAATATTATTATTGAGTAATATTATTTACGGTTAATATTCTATTTATGTTATTATTAATATTAATAATTAATAATTATTAATATTATATATAACAAATTATTCATAAGGACTCATATATTTATTATTATTCGAATAATGTTCAAATCAAGTTTACTCATTTGTATCATCAATTACGGCTCATGACAGATTCCTAATGTAAAAGAATTTAATACTTTATTTGTTTGTAGTGGTATTAATGTAGAAAATATTTGTTTAAATTTGAGAAGAAATAAACTATTGTATTGGCGGCAAAATAAATATGTACTGTGGTTGTAATTAATTTTCATCTATATATATATATATATGTGCATATTTATATATATACAAATATTAATATTTGGGCTTTAAAATATTCTGTTCGAAATTTATTAATAAATATATTTCGTTGAAATTGGATTTCTTTTAAAACAATGTTATAAACCTTTTTGCGTTTCAAAAGGATGACCGGCGGTCACCACTGCGGCGGGCCCCGTGACACCGGCCGGCAGCGGCCCGGCTGTCGGCGGCACCGTTCGGTGCCGTGCGGCAGTCGGACTCTGCCGACAGTACCCCGGGGGTACCGTCGGGCGGCGGGACCCCTTCTTTTTTTGTTTGATGTGACTTTTGTTTGGTGTAAACACAAGGTGCCATTTAATTTCGGCTTTTGATCATATTATATTATATATATAATATGTATAATATTATATATATAATATAATGTGTAAACATATAAAAAAATATTTTGTTATAAATAAATTATGTTATATATGTAATATGTAAAATATTATATATATAACATAATTTAAGTTTTTATATATATATTATTAATTTAAATTTGATATTATATTATACATATAATAGATATTATATGTACAATATGATATGTATTTTAGCACATGGAATTTTCATTAACTTAACTTATATAATATCTATATATATATATATCATATATATGATATTATATATATATATATATATATATATATATATATATATATATATAAAATAATATATAGAGGTATCCACTTTAAGACACCTAGGAGGCATATTAATTTAATGAGAAAATTGTATCAACACTAATTTATGCATAGATAATGATAATATATTAGATACAAAATCATTCATTTCATGGGGCAAACTTAGGAATTAGAGGCGTATTTATTCCTTGTTTTAAATTGTGTAAATTTTATTTAAATACAACTAAACCATAGATTTCTTACTTCCATGTTTAGACAAATGTTAGGATGGGGGTTAGAAACTGAAACAAACTCTTGCTTTCAATCTTATCAACAATCAAACTAGTCAAACTTTAGGACTCCTAAGTGTCCTAGGATAGCTCTATTATAAGGTTGAAAATGTTAGTGGTTGCTAGAAAAACCTAACGGAAATAGGTTAGGGTTAGGAAACCTAGGAACCCCTAAGTGAGTGGCTCTCAGCGCGGGGCCGGGGCCCTAAAGTGGCTAGACCAGGATAACCGGCTGAAGAGTTAACTAATCAAGTGATAACCTAATAAATTTATGGGATGGGGTTAAAATATTAAAAAGATTAATTGTGCCTCGCCCATGCCATTAGCGCTAGGATAGGCTATGGATGGGAGTGGGAGAAGGTACCTATGCGTAGGTACAAATCGAATGGCGCTTGTCTGTACGAAAGGCATTCGATTCCGCATGTGCCTACTTGGGGGCCGGGGCCCAGTGTGGCTAGTACCAGGACAACCCAAGGGGTGAGGGCTATGCGATGACACTCACTTAGGTTGTTGCTTAGGATTCCCTACCCGAACCTTAGAATTCTCTTGTGAAATGAATTTGCCTATGTGTAATGTTATCCAACCTTTTGTAAAACCTAGTAAGTTCTTCTTTGTGGGCTTGGTGTTTATCTCCTAGCACGGGGGAGTGGATCCTTTTGGGTATTCACGTGGTTGGGTGGTAAATCTTTTTATCGAGGTATCTTGTGCAGATGTAAACAACTGAAGATTCATATTTATCTATGCACCTGTTGAAGAATGAAGACCTGTATTATTCATGTATTGTAAACTTATGTATTCTCCTATGAGGAGTTTAAATGTAATGTAATTTTCAAATGATGTAATAATGGGTAGACATAGGAAAAAGGGTTATATGGGATGTTTAATGTATGTTGGAAAGATGTAAATTTTGTTATGTATCAAGTTGTGCAAAATGTTGATGAATCATTTATTGTTCTATTGAAATATGTTAGTTAGATGAAATGGAATTATAGTTATTGAAAAGTTTTAGATGGAAATTATCTTTAAATGTGTTTAAGTATTTTTCAATAAAGAATTTGAAATGGAATTTGAATGGTTAGTAAATGTTGTTAAAATGTTTATCAATTTTCAATAAGTTATACATTTACACTTAAGGGAACCTTGGAAAGAAGTGATAAAATGTTTTGTTTATTATAAACTTTAAAAGTTCAAAATTTTTCGTTAAACTCTACTTAGGTTTTCTTTTATGAAGTAAACCTTTGTGTATTTTCCTGGTTCCCTTGCGGGGCATGACACCTTGGATAGTCTGTACATAAAATGGCTCTTTGACTATTTTTAAGGGTAATTTAGCCCACTTTTACAAAGCAAGTGTGTGATAAAATTGACCCCAAACCCCAAAAATATCAAATGTATTTTATTTTGATGCAAATCAAATTATTTTTGAGATTATTTTCCCCTATGCACTCATTTGATATGAAGACCATAAAACCCTCATTAAAACATACCTAAAACTAGGGCTTTCTAGTAAAGGAACTTACCTTCACTTTCGGACACAACCCAAGCTCCAAAAATTTCTCCTACACTAGAATCAACACTTCCAATCATAAAAAAAATCCTCTTGTTAAGGTAAATCTCCTACTGTTATATCATTAACACCAAATCCATGCACTTTCCTCTATAACAATCACACTATACACCCCTTATGTCCAGTATTCTTCAAAGTTTAGTGTTATTAGAATATAATACATTTTAATTTTTATCCATACTATGAGAATCACTCAATAAAAATCAAAGAATGGCCCATTCACCATAAAACTCTCAAAATTGTGGTAAACAAAGAAAATAATCACTTAAGTTTGTCGGCACTATTATGGAAATCTGATGACATGGAGTTAAAAGACCATTCAAATTACTTGAGGAAACTTTAAAAATTTCTCCCTACTCATCCACAATGTGAATCCAATGAGATTAATCAATAAAACATATAAAACTTACAAGGAAATTACAAGAAACTTGAGTTTTATTAATAATCCTGCAACAGTCCATACAATATATGCTTCCAAATAAACACTACATATCCTATGCCTTAATAAGGCTTTATACATCCTATTTAAACTACCCAAACTGATTCAAATTTGTTTGGATTCATTATTAGTTCTAAAACACTAATTATCCCCTATCCCACCAAAAGGCTTAAGTAGTCGTTAAATTTAAAAAATTAAATTTTAAACCTTATTTATTTTAACTCCTAAGAACTTCTAAAGCCCCAAAACATTGGATTTTATCCTTGTACAATCATTTTACATCATTCAAGAATTTAGATGCCCAACTTTTCCCATTTGGCACTATTTTTCCATTTTTAAAAGATTTTGGTCATATGGTCCTATTACGACCATTAGGACATTTTACGCATACATCATATTTGTTGACATAAAATGAAATTATAGGATTTAAGACATGATAGTTGACCCTCATAGCCTCTTGGACTCCATTCTTTTCCTTTGGTGTCTTCATGTGCTCACTTTGACCTTCTAGGTACTCCTACAACATACTCCCCACCAAGAAAATAACTCTTTTCCCAAGAGTTATAGGGATTCCTCTTGACTCCATGTATCTTCCTTGGTGATAATTGATTTTATTTCCATAACCACTCTCTGAGATTGACCTTTTGCCTCCAATACCCTACACAGAGTTAGAAATAAAATTAGATATAAAAACATCATTTGATATCCCCTTCATGGGACTTCCCTTTCCATGATATCATCAACTTTTATTCTCTTCCTTCTTACAGTCATTGAAACCTATAATACCCTTCTCAACTGAAGGTTTATCATCACCCCTATCTTGTACCCTTATATGGAATTATATGACATCAATTTTGATGCTCTTTGTAGTTATTTTCATCTTCTCCATATGTCTAACCTATACCTCTATGAAAATCAAACCTTCACTTCTTTGTATCCTCTCTCCAACCTGTCACCCTCATTCTTTAATCCCTTTATAGGCATGCTCATTTTCTATCCAAAAAAATGACACTCCTATTCCCTTTTACATCACAAGGAAAAGGTGTCAACTTATATCTCTTACTGTCCTTGTGTACCAAATAGTTGTTTTTGTACCCATCGTGGATGGTTCTCCTCAAGTGTTTCCATGGCCTACCCAAGATGATATGCCCACATGTCATTGGTATAACATCACACAAGACCCTATCATGATATGCCCCTATTGAAAAATAAATATATGCCCTCTCATTTATCACAACATGTTGATATTGACAGATCCAAGTTGCGTGATAAGTTTTGGAATGTGCAAATATCCTCAAATTCAACTTGTGCACCATGTCATAAGAAACTAGATTTCCATGTGAAGCATAATCAAATATCAACTTACATACCTTTCCATGACAGACAATTAGTTCTAAAAATGGATACTTGGCTTGGTCTTTTCTTTGTAACTTACCTTTCCTCATAGTGAGGTATCCTCCTTCTAGCTCATGGTTTTCTTGTAATGGTGTTTTATCCTCCTTTCTTTCCTCTTGTGTCAAGTGTATCCTTTTTTTTTTCCCATCTCTGATTCATCCAATTTAGGAAACTTAAATGATGGGTTTTCAACTACATTACAATGATAGCTTCTCCCCATGAAAACATGAGTGCCTCTACTTGCTCCATACCTTTCTCCTCTTCTATAAATATGTCCTCCTCTTTAATCTAATGTAGATCCCTTGTCTCTATTTGTGTACCCTTGTGTATTCAGATTCGACCATCCTCCTCTACCACTTACTAATCCTCCACCATTTTTATTCACTCATTGTCTCACTTGTTTCTTCTTCAACTTCTCCCCAGCCTTTATAGAAAGTTGAAAACATTCTCCACGTGTTTGGGGAACAATCAAACCAATTTCAACTTCTAGGTTTTATCTAAGGCCATTTAGATACCCAGAAACCTTTTCATCTTCATCCTCAACTCCTTTTTTGATGCTTAACTTATGGAACTTCTTAGTATAACTCATCACATCCATATCATTTTGTTTTAAATTTTGCCTCATTCTCTCTGTTTGAATTGCAAAATCATATGGTAAAAAATGACTTTTCATAATTTCCTTCATCCTCTCCCAACTTGAGATCCTACTAAACCCCATTTCTAATTTTTCATTCTACTACACCATGTGAGTGTTGTACCTCTCAACTTTTCCTTTGCAAGATTCACCTTCTTGTCTTCATCAATGTCTTCTAATTCAAAATAATTTTCTAGGGCCTCTATCCACCCTAGTATTTCCTCAGTGTCCATCCTACCTTGGTACATAGGTAGGTCAACATTAATTCTTCCTCCCTTAACTTGTACTACCTTTGTTAGTATCACATATCTCATTTCTTCAAGGTCTACTTCTTCTGCCCTAGGTTCTGCATGACCATGGCCTTCATTATGAACTTCCTCATCTCCCTGATTTTCTTCTCTCTTGGGTTCTTCCCTTTCCTTCACTAGGGATTCAATCCTAGCCAAAAATTGGAATCCCTCCCTTCTACTTTGTCTATCCTATCTATCCCTTGTAACCTCTAACTCTCTCTTTCCCCTCTTCTCTCTTTCAAGGGCTTTTTCCAACTCTTCAATCCTCCTTGCCATTTGATTTTTTGTTAACATAATTATCAAAATCTTACTTATATTCCTCAAGGACCTAATTTATGCTCTGATACAACTATGATGCAAAGGCTTGGGGTACCAAGAAAATTCATTCAAATAGGTTTGTTGAATGTTTCAAACTCTTTGTGCTCACTAGGTGTTCCTAATGCACCTTATGGCTCCAAAGAAAAACTCAATCCCCACCTTATCCTATCATTCTTGAGGCCCTAAATCATTTATTCAAACCTAATCCAGTATGAAACAAGTGATTTAAAAGTCCCAACCACTCAATATGTAGGAAAACCCACCTTTACCTCTCAACTAGGCCTACTAGTATTAACTCTCCTTTTTATTGATTTCTTCAGTTTTCTCCAAAACTTCTCAAAACAAAAACCAAAAAAACTTCACTTTTATATACCCTTTATGAGAACTTCAACATATCATAAAAATAACTAGGGTTACCTTGGATAGTTTGTATGGAAAATGGCCCTTTGACTAGTTTTAAGGGCAATTTAGCCCACTTTTACAAAGCAAGTGTGTGATAAACATGACCCAAAAACTTCATAGCTCTCAACAATTTTTTTATTTTGATGTAAATCAATTAATTTTTGAGATTACTTTCCCCTATGCATTCATTTGATATGAAAACAATCAAACCCTCTTTAAAAAATGCCTAAAATAGGGCTTTCTAGTAGAGAAACTTCCCTTCACTTTCGAGACTCAACCAAAGTTCCAAACCTTCTCCTAGAATAGAATCAACACTTCCAGACATTAAAAAAACTATATTGTTAAGGCATATTTCATACTACTATACCCTTGGCACAAAATCCATGGACTTTCCTCTATAACAATCATGGCGTACACCCCTTATATCCAATCTTCCTGCAATTTTATCATTAGTATAATATCATACATGTTATTTGATATCCATCATATTAGAATCATTTAATAACATTCATAGAATTGACCCATTCACCATAAAACTCTCAAAAATGTGGTAAATAATGAAAAAAATCCCTTAGGTTTGTTAGCACTATTATGCAAATCGGATGACAAAGAGTTAGAAGACCATTCAAATGACTTGAGTGACCTTTAATAGTTACTCACTACTCATCCAAAATGTGAATCCAATGAGATCAATCAATGAAGCATATAAAACCTACAAGGAAATTGCAAGAAACTTGAGTTTTATTAATAGTCCTACACTAGTCCATACAAGATATGCTTCCAAATCACCAATGCATATCCTACACATTAATTAGGATTTATACATCATATTTCATGTACTGAAACTGATCCAAAGTTGTTTGGATTCATTATCAATGCTAAAACACTAATTGTACCCTATCCTGCCAAAAGGCTTACCTAGTCATTAAATTTAAAATTTTGAATTATAAACCTTATTTATTTTAACTCCTAAGAACTTCTAATGCCCCAAAACATTGTATTAGATCCTTTTAGGATCATTTTACATCATTAAATACTTTATAGGTCCAATTTTTCCCCTTTGGTACTATTTTCCCATTTTTACAAGATTTTGATCATATGGTCCTATTAGGACCATTAGGAAATTTTTCCCATACATCATATTTGTTTACATCAATTGCCATTATAGTCTTTAAGACATCATATTTTACCCATAAAACCTCTTGGACTCCATCCTCAACCATTGGTGCCTTGATGTTCTCACTTGACCTTCTAGGTGCTCTAACACCAGCTAATCATGTGACCTAGGCATGAATGCTCATCTGATATTATCAAATTCAACAACCTAGGAATTGTGTCCATCTTATCATGTCATACAATCATATAAAAGAAAATTCTATATTGACATCATATTCACGAAGAGACTCAAATGCAGACCATAACTTATAATATATCATTATCTAAAATTGCACTAACTTTGTGTAATATTAATTGGATAGAGCATTTACATTATCTCATGAGTATAGAAGAAATATATCTCACAACATCAACATTAAAACAAAATACATATTTGACTTCTTCAAGGAATTTTTTTTAATATATTTTCGTATAAAACATCTTTTGGTAGATCATGATATTAGTACCACCTTAAATGTTAGTACATGTTCTTAGTTTGATCTATTCCCTTAAACATTACATCAATGTTCACCATGTACAATATAGATGACATCAAGACTATATTAGAGAACTAGAAAATAATTTAAACATAAAAACATAAATAAGTTAAACTCAATTAAAAATAATTATATAGCCTTACTATATTGTAATAATATTACTACACGCAAGAATCAAGTTTGTCATTTTCTCATGCAACATGAACCTTGACATGTATATCATTTCTCATTTATCAATTTTTACAATTTTGTGTAGCCTATAATGCAAGATGAAACATGCAAATATATTTACAATATCCCATGTGTTTTCATTTCATGCATATGACATGCTAGTTTCTTTTCTAAATAAACCAATATAAATTTGAAATCGCACTCCTTTACTGAAATGATATGTTGTCTAGAAATATTTTGGTCATTCAAAGATCCTTTAAACATCAACATTAATAAAAAATATTCATGGAACCATTAAAGACTAAAATTTCACTATACCAATGTAATATATAATGATTCAATACATCTTAAGGGATACATACTATGCAATGATTTGAATGCCTTAGGGAAATGAAATTGTTTCTAAATTACAAGGTTTTTAAATTTTTTTATTCAATGTATGTTTTGCAAAATTTAAGTGTACAGTTGATGATTTGAATGTCTTTTAAAGGGATCTGTAATATGTTTAATAATTTGAATGTCTTAAGTGGATGTTTTTAATAAGTAATAATTTTAATGTCTTACAGTTCAATGAAATCATTTTTAATTTACTTTAGGTTTGTAATGTTTATATGGTTAATTTCTAATTTTAGATCAAATTCG
This sequence comes from Chamaecyparis obtusa, assembly GCA_027943335.1. Taxonomy (NCBI): domain Eukaryota; kingdom Viridiplantae; phylum Streptophyta; class Pinopsida; order Cupressales; family Cupressaceae; genus Chamaecyparis; species Chamaecyparis obtusa. Next base: position 47,822 of record BSBK01014715.1, on the reverse strand, counting down.
AATGTATAGTTTGGACATACAACACATATATGAATATATGAACTATTTTGTTAATTCTATTTAATGTACATGGGTATGCTTGTAGTTTTTATCTAGATTAGTGCATCATCTATCATATCTATACATCATGGAATCTAGTGGTTCAGAGCCTAGCATCCATCATGATAGTAACCATGAACTATATGTATCATCTCATGGTACTCCCTATAGTAGGGAGAATCATAGACAATGCACTATTTCTATATTGCATGTTTCTCTAGCTCAGCTATAGTGGATGCTACAAAAGACTGTTGTACAAGATATTTTTATAGGACATTATGATAGACATTGCATAAGGGGACTTATAGGCACCTAGTGAACTAATTAATCAGGATGCATAGGTAAATTAATTTATTTTAAAAAACATGTGTACATGTTTTAGTATTTTTCAAGTTTAAATATATATTTTAAAATTAAATATTTATTCTTGTTAGATAAAATATTCTAACATGGAATTTGTGTATGCTTGTACATACCCCTCAATTAGGTGGAGGATTGGATGAGGGACTAGGTGTTGAGGGCACCTTCAGTTAGCATTTCATATTATGGATACATTTCTATATGTACCTCTTGATTTTGGGCACTTCATACATTCTGTTGTGGAAATTGATGTATTTGATAGTGTAGACAACTGAAAATGGTCAGGATAATCCAAGGAGAAATCAAAGAGAAATAAAAAATTAATTAAAATCAAAGCCAAAAAGGATGAATTAAATCAAATAAATCATTTAATTATGCAATTAATTTAAATAATTGTATAGTTGAATTAAATTAAAGCCAACCCATTCAAGCGGTACACATGGCTAAAGAAATTAAATAAATCAATTAATTAATTCTTAAAAATTCTCACCTACCACATGGGAAAGAATTAAATCAACCTATAGGAATTGAGAATTGATCTCACATGGATCAAAACCAAATTGAATCTCAATCACTCACTTTGAAAATGCATCTTGACTACTCATTTTTTCTCATTGTCGCAAGCTTTGAGGACAAAATATTTAAATTATCTCAACATTTGAAACCATCAACTTAACCCAGACTTGATCATGATTGTACTTACTCCACCACCTAAGCTTCGATAAATCTATAACTAGAAGGCAAAAATCAGGAGAAAAGGACCCCATTATCATTTTCAAAATTGCATCCTTATTATAGTCAATTTGATTTGCAAGGATAGTTTTAGAATATTTTTATCAAATTAAGCTTTATTGCATCATTCTTAGCTTAATATTCTTATTTTACAGCTATCTCTAATGGATGCTTACTGAGAGAATTTCATTAGCATCTTTAAATAGGGATCCATGATATGTTTATTATTTTAAGCTTTCAATTAATTATGTTTTAAATGTTAAATTAGCTCAATTTGGATTGATTTAAAGGAAACTAATCTCATGAAGGTATTTATTATACACAAAATGACACCCACCATGGGGAATCTTGTGTCTAAAATCTTAATTGTAGGTTTATTTGACATAATTGCATGAATTCTTGTTCGAATTCCCTATCTAATAGGTGAAATAGTGTGTACTAGTCATATAATAGCACGTAAGAAAATTTCAATTCATTTACATAGTAAAACAATGTGTATACATTAAATTTTAACACCTTTACATGGAGTGTTAGTGTGTAGTGAATTTTTTTATCTTTTGTCTTACTTTCTCTCAACACTTATACCCTAACCCCGTAGCGTGTATAAGCATTGTATCAGCACTTACAATATTTTTCATGTGTTAAATGTCATTTTTGTAAAATTATTTGTCAACATTTAAATGATTTAGTAGAATATATCAGCATTTAAATAGTGCTTACAATATATCTTGTAGTGCGTACACTAGTCAGAGTGACACATACAATGCTTTCTATAGCGCGTACTACTGGTTTTGTAAAATTTTAAATTCTATCAGAAAATGATTAATTCTCTATGTTTTACAAATGAAAGAGCATAAGAAGGTCTAAAAAGTAGAGACCAGAGCTAATAGGGAGGACAAAAAAAAATGAGATTGAAAAAATAAAACCTTGTTCACTTAAAAAATTTCTTGGAGGATTCAAAGCAAGGAGGTGAAGCATATGAGAGGTACTTGCAAATAATTGAATCTTAAAAATTGAAATTTGTATCTCTAAATTGGATTTTTAGTTCCTTATGATTCTTGAATTTTAATCATATTAAGGAAGGAATGAAAACTTGATTTTCTTGGATTCCTTTTCTTGGAATTTGTGTTGAGCTAAAAATTTTTAGAAGAGGATACTAAGGTACTGGAAAAATTGCCACTAGGTGAATATCAAAATACATAAATAAAATAAAAAATTCCCCTAGGTTTGCTAGCTTCAAAAAAGGTATGCATAAATCCTTATCCATTTATTTAAATAGTTGAAAGTTGATTTCAATCTAGCAAAATTAGAAGACCTATTATTGTTTGTTTTATTTGACAATAGGCCTATGCTCTTCACTTATTTTAGTGTTCAAATCAAAATGCCAAACCTATCAAGTCCTTAAATTAAAATAAATGTAAAAGGAATGAACAAACAATTAATTAAGCCCATTGTTTGTGGAAATGAGTATTAGGTGATTATGCTCTTCACCTTTTAGTCATGAATCAGAAAGCTATAAGTACTCAATTCCCCTTAGATTAAAAGAGGCTTGGAAATTGAACAATCTTTATCATGATTGGAAGTGGAAAGTAGTAGCGATATTATCTTCACCTTTGGTGAATCAAATTCCCAAACCTACTCTTTCATTTCATTTCATTGCTTTTGTGAACATGTTATAGATTTAGTTGGATTGCCTCTTGAGAACATGCCTTAATGAGGCCAGTGAGAGGGACAACCCAAGTGGATACAATTTATTTTTCCAAAATAATCTGACCCACTATAAAATAAATACATTCATCCTTAATGGGGTGAGTGAAAAAGTAAGGTCAATAATAGAACCTCCTCGAGTAGTCCTTCAGGATTGCACGAAATGTAAATATACTGGCGGTGGGAGGCCCCTATAATGGGAGATGAAAGTTGATTTTCTTTTTAACATAATCCATACTAGCTCCTTGATAATTAGCAAGACTACCTCATTAGAGCCATGTTTAAAATAAAAAAATTTGACTATAGATAGATTTCTTGAAATGATTTCTTTTGGAAGACCCATGGAAACATTCTCACATATTCGAATATTTTGTGTGTAGAGGTCAATTAAAAGATAAGTGTTCTTTTTTTTTTTTTCATTTGAAAATACATGTTACAAGGAAGAAGCATCCATTACAATTCAATTAATATTTTTAAAATCTTCAACAAGAACAATCACCAAGAGAGGAAGAATTTCACTTGACTCAATCCTTGTTAATGTCAATTTTTACTAGATCCCATAGATTGAAAATATCTCTCCAAGAAGATGACATATGTATTAGTAAAGAGGTTCAATATGAAGAATTCATATTCCAAACCCTATTTGAACAACAACAAGAAAAATAAGAAAGAATTCACTACCTATACAAAGAAAGAGTTGATCCTATGGCAAGAAATAGTGATTTCTATGATTTTAACCAAGGGAGAAACCATGAAAACTAAGAGGATAATCACCAAATAAATTGAAGACATGAAGAAACAACTGAAGAGAGGGATAATAGGAAATCCAAAGAAATCGTATTCCTTGAAGTCATGGAGAAACTTTTAGAAAGGGACAAAGAAAGATATTTTCTTAATTTAGCTCAATCAAGAATTAAAATTCCTCATGACTATGATACATCAACCTTAAAGAAAGATGAGGAAGAAGAGAATCCATTAGGTTTCATGAATAAATAACTCAAGTTATTCCAAGCCCAAATTTATAGCATGAAAAAGATAGCCAAACCCAAACCATTTTCAATCGAAGCCTTATGTCATTTTCCTTTTGATAGAAATTTGGTTATGGTGCCCTTCCCTCCCAATGTGGTCTTTCCAAGATATTAAAAGTACATGGGTAAATCCAAACCGTAGGACCACTTGAGAGAGTTTTGTTCTCTAAGCATTGATTTTATGTCTAACACTACCTACCTAATGAGATTATTCCCAAGAAGCCTTGGAGGGTAAGCAATGGAATGGTTTTTGAGATTGACCCCAAGAATAATTTTTTTAAAGAATTGGCCTCCAAGTTTGTGACTCATTACTCTTATAACATTGAGCACAAAATCACCTTGCTAAACCTATGTGATATTTATAAAAAAATATGGTGAACCTTTTCTATGCTTCCTCCAAAGATGGAGAATGGTTTTTGCAAGATATCCAATAATCATACCTGAAAAGGAGAAACTGTAGATTTTCATGAATAACTTAAACATGAAAATGAATTATAGATTACAACTTCAATCTCCACCAACCTTTAAAAATATTATTGAAAATGGGATTAATATTGAAGAGGTTAGTGAAGAAAGGAGAAATCAATCTTTTCAAAGAGAACAAAGGTTATCCTAGCACCAATAACAATAACAATAACAATAAGAACAACAACAATAACAATAAGAACAAGAATAATAACAATAAGAACAATAACAATAACAATAACAATAAGAACAAGAACAATAACAATAACAACAAGAACAATAACAATAACAACAAGAAGAATAAGAATAAGAAGAATAACAACAATAAGAATAATAGTAAGAATAAGAATAAGAAGAATAACAAAAATAATAATAATAATAATAATAATAATAATAATAATAATAATAATAATAATAATAATAATAATAATAATAATAATAATAATAATAATAATAATAATAATAATAATAATAATAATAATAATAATAATAATAATAATAATAATAATAATAATAATAATAATAATAATAATAATAATAATAATAATAATAATAATAATAATAATAATAATAATAATAATAATAATAATAATAATAATAATAATAATAATAATAATAATAATAATAATAATAATAATAATAATAATAATAATAATAATAATAATAATAATAATAATAATAATAGGGGTGCTAATAACAATAATGACAAATCAAGGTTTTGGTTGAAAAACACTAACAAAAATCTTGTAAATGATGGTATTGTAGAAGCCAACAACCTTAAATCCACCCCTTTTAATTTATCAAGTGGCTCCAATCAAAATAAAAATGTCAATAAAACACCTAAGACCAGTTTCAATAATAATAAGTCTTTCAAAAACCAAGGTGTGAATAAACCAAGGGCTTTCTTTAACCCAACCCAAAGAAGGAAGTTCGCATTCTTGGGAGAACCATTGGAAAATTCCTTAAGGACCCTTGTTTCTAACAAAATCATCATCTTTCCAGAATCAAGACCCTACGAACACCAAGTTAAACCATCTTGGTAGAATGATACCCATCATTGTAGTACCACCAAAATAAAGGGTATAAAACCAATGACTATATGAAAATCAAATACTTGGTTCAATATTTGTTAGATCATGGCACAATAAAAGTTGAGGGTCCTCAAAAAAATGAAGATCATACGGAATTCAAAACTCCTTTCTTAAATTATGAGAAAGTTGAAACCTCAAATTTGAATAAAAACAAAAAAAGAGGGGGCAAGCATCCAAAATCACCTTGCAAGAGGCTACCCCTAAAATTTTTCTACCAAGTCAAACATCCTCATCAAAGCAATACAACCTTGTAGATCAACTCCCAAGGACTCCCATACAAATTTCAATCTTGGAGTTGTTAAAAATTTCACCCATTCACAAGGAAATCTTGGAGAAAACTCTTGTTTAAACCAATATTCCACTTAATATGGACAATGATAAATTTTAGAATATGGTGGGACACCTTATTGCACCACATTGCCTATCTTTTTCCGAACAAGATGACATGTCTTTGAACCATCCCAATAATATCCCATTGCATATTAAATTTTGATACATAAACATAGTGTCAAAAGAGTCCTCATTGATGGAGGAGTTGGTCTAAATATGTTCACCTTGAATCTCATCAAAGATTTAGTATATTCTTAAGAATTCATTGATCCTAAAAGAAAGATAATTATAAAATCTTATGATGATGAAGAAAGGTCCTCCAAAGGAATAATAGTTCTTCCCACCCAAGTTGGTCCTATTCAAAAGGAAATAGTTTTCCAAGTTCTTGATTTGAAATTAACATATAATATATTGTTGGGGAGACCATGGATACATGAGATGCAAGAAATACCCTTAACGTACCATAAATACTTAAAGTTTCCATACATGGGTGAAGAAATCATGGTGACTGGAGATTTGAATCCATTTCAATATTGCAATAAAATCAAGCCCCTAGATGACTCACTAGTTCCTCACTATACCAAATGCACCACATCAAGACAAATGAGTCAAGGTCAAAGTTCAAAAGACATTTCCTTAGCAAAAGGAAAATGAAATAGCAAGGAAGAAGACACCCTTGTTAAAGAAAATCAAGGTCCCACTTGTTAGAATAACTGAGAGAGGGGGTGAATTAGTTAGATCAGTTATCCTACAGTCCCAAATACAAAGATGTACCTTATAAAAAAATTCCAACAAATTTTGCAGCTTAGTAACATAAAATATCAATCTGTATCTTCATTTTACTGATTACCAGTAATTATCCAATTGTGATTACTAACTAAATCAACTATGCAGTATGTAAAGTATGATAGAAAAATAATCATAAAAAATAACACATAACATAATCGTTTAACGTGGAAAACCTGCTAAGGGAAAAACCACCTGGGACCGGTAACCCAAAATAATTCACTCTTCTGAAGTGAGCTCGGTGAAGAGCCAAACTTGTTAAAGGTTACAATGCACACTATTAGCAGTGACCTAGTTAGAGGATTTATCAAGAACAATTAACTTTTGACCAGCATTCACTATGGGTTCAACAAGATAACACTTTACATTCAAGGAATCTCATAGGGTAGAACATAAGACTATTTAAGTCCACTCAATTAAGATATTTTCTAAATCAACGGTTAAACTGATACAATACTGATCTGATTCAAATACAACTTAATTGCAAATATTCAGATCTATGCTAAGCCCATAGAAATCCTCCGATCATTAATCAATTTCATTGCCTCAATATTTCTCAACTTACTTTCACTCGATAAATAGTTCTCTGACGCTTGATAATGTCTACAGCATGGTTCTTTCACTAACCAGTTTGATCAAGCATGCATGAATAAAGTCTTCACATGAAATCTATGTAGTATTCTTCTTTCCAACATGTTTCAATAATGAAACTTATATCTCTTATATAGACAAGTAAATTGTTTTCATATCAGCCATTAGATTTTTCCTATTAATCTCCTTCATCCATTTTTCCACTTAAACCATCCTCAGCAAATGTGTCATTAATACGTTTCAATCTCATCCTTTATATCTTTTTTGAATTTTGTCAACTGTGGATCTCATAAAAAACTTTATCCTTAACTTCAAAATCATAACAATTTCTAGCTCATCAAATTTAGTCAGTTGTTCTTAGCATTTAATGTTTTCATCCAGTCTCGGTTAATATAGAAATATGTCGGTGATAACTACCTAACTAGCTCAGTTAATAATGTCACTCGGTATACACTGCACTGACTTGGTGTATACAAAAATCTTCAATTACTGACCACATTGACTTGTTCAATTTCAAATCTCTTCTTCATAATAGATTAATGTAACATGCTCAAGTCAACAATATAAAGCCATAGACTCATCAATAAGTTACCCAATGTTTACCTTATCCTTATTGATCATATCCATCTTTTCCTCATGTACATTGTTACAAGTAGCAGTTGTCGTTACAACAAAAGATCGACCTGTTAATGCCTGATACAACCACTAGACTTATAGAAGACATAGGAGGTGGTTAAGCCATGTCAAAAATCCTAAGGGGAGCGCTGACCATTTTGCCAATAATCTCCCCCTCAGCGTTACCCCAGGGGATTCAAACCTATCACTTGGCTCTAATACCACTTGTTACAAGTAATAGTTGTCGTTGCACCAAAAGATTGACTTGTTAATGCTTGATACAACCACTAGACTTATAGAAGACATAAGAAGTGGTTAAGCCATGTCATAAATCCCAAGGGGAGTGCTAACCATTTTTCCAACAATAGATATCTTAGTTATTCATCTTTTCTTCCTTAAATAGATGTTCATATGTTTGTAACTATCATGATAAGTACTGTCAAAACTAGTTGACATCAATGACAACATATTGACTGATTTAATCATCTTACATATGATTTCAGTAGCTTGGTGATCTCTAATCATTGGTCCTTCAATTGATTAGATATTTAATCAATTTTAGTTCATCAATCTCTCCCTTTGGCATTGATGGCAACACAAGAAATATAAAAATATGTCATACACATACCATACATGTATTCTACAACTATGTAAGTAAATTTTGTAGCTCGGTAAGCTCTCCATAGCTTGATATTTAATATGTTTATTCACTACAAAACATAACAACATTACAAGAATAATCTCCTTGTAGTTTTTCTCTTTTCAGTTCTTAGATTCTTTTTCTCAGCAACAAATATTCAAGTCTCTCCCTTTCTGCAATCTCTCTCTATTTGTGTTTTCATTAACTGATTCTTCATATTCATTTTCACTGATCTTCTCTCCCTTTGACAAAAATGCCAAAGAAAATATACAAAAAAATCTTTAGAAGCCAAGTAATTCTCTATTATTCGGTTAATATCAGGTACCTTCACTATACAGATAAACAAAATTTTGTTCCAGCTTCTACAATCTTTCACAACCTTAGAAAAAATCCAAAGTGTGAGCTACGTGCATCAAAATGAATGATCTTCTAATAAGTATAGGTTGATGCAACCTCCATATCACGTCAGTGACTGGTAGACAGGGGACGGACCCCAAGTCTAGTCCTCAAATATTCAAATGTGTCCTTCGGTAAGTGTTTAGTAAAAATATCAGCAAGTTGTTTCTTAGTTGTTACAAATTCTAATTTCACCCGCTTCTCTTGAAATTTTTCCCTCTAGTAGTGATACTTAATAAATATATGCTTTGTCTTTGAATGTATCACAGGATTTGTAGAAATATTTATAGTACAAGTGTTGTCACAATATATAATCACAGGGTCAATGATTACCTAATTCATCCCTTCCAACACTTGTCTGATCCAGACAATATTTGAATAATTTGTAGAAGTAGCAACATACTCTACTTTAGCAGTAGACTGAGAAATTCATGCTTGTTTCTTTCTTATCCAGGTCACAAGCCTTTCCCCTAAAAAGAATGCTCCATTGGTTGTTCTCTTCCAGTCATCTATGTTTCCATCTCAATCTGGATTGGTGTAAACTCTAAGTTCAAATTTTCCTTCAAAAGTGTACCATAAACCATAGTCTTTTGTCTTCTTTAGGTATCTCAAAATTCTTTTCACTATAGCCATATGTGAATCTTTAGGATTGGTAGTAAATCTAGCCACAATCCCCATTGCATATGCAATATCAGGCCTACTATGTACAACATACATCAATTTACCAATCATAGATCGATACAGTGTCTAATTTACTTCTCCAAATTCATCATCCTTTGTCAATTTACATCTAGTTACCATCGGTGTTCCCAATGATGTATCATCTTCCATGCTAAAACTTTTCAATACTTATTTAATGTATTTTGATTGAGTGATGAAAATCCCATCTTTTTGTTGTATAACCTACAAACTTAGAAAGAATTTAATCTCTCCAAAAATAGACATCTCAAATTCCTTTCTCATGTCATCAACAAAAGATTTACAAATTAGATCTTGTCCTCCAAAGATTATATCATCAACAAATGTCTCAGCAATCAAAATGTTATCATCAAATCCTCATTTCATGTACAAATTATTGTTTTCACTAGTTCTTACAAAACCAATACTTATAAGATAAGCATGTAGTCTTTCATACCATGCCATCGGTGCTTGCTTCAATCCATACAAAGCTTTGTGCAGTCTACATACCATGTTCTTCTAATTCTGATCAACAAACCCTTTTGGTTGTTCTATGTAGACCTCCTCCTCAAGAATTCCATTCAGAAAAGTTGATTTCACTTCCATTTGATATACTTTGAATCCCTTATCTGTAGCATATGCAAGTAATATGCAGACTCCTTCAAGTCTAGCAATGGGTGCAAAGGTTTCACCATAATCAACACCTTCTTCTTGTGCATATCCCTTGCAAACAAGTCTTGCCTTATTCTTAGTGATCTCTCCATTTTCATTCAACTTATTCCTAAAAATTGATGAAGGGTGCTCCCCTTATTACCACAAGCACATAACAGAAATAGAGAAACAACAACAATAATATGCAAGAACAAAAAATTGGCTTCTTATTATCTCCACAAATGTGAAATTATAAACTTTCAGAATTACAATATGCAAAGCCACATGGACATTCCCTTACAATATTCTGTAGGAAAAAGCCTTGAATCAATACCCAAATCTACTACCCAGAACTGCCCTAGACAACACTATGGGCCTTCTTTATATAGGCAATTTCCACCGCCCGAGAAGGTTCTAGAAATTTAGCGCTTAGGGCCGACCAAACTTAAAATTATTTTATTTTATAATTTATTACATCAAAGTCAGCTCAAAATGAGTTTTGAAACCCAAACATAAATTTTGAAGAAAATTTATTTTCCACCATTTCAGGTGACCCAACTTCCAAAGACCATAAGTCATCGCCCGTTGACCTGATTGGCTATTATAACCCCACTCTGGAAATGCCATGAAGCACTCTACAGGCTTGACTGGCGCAACACACTTGTCACCCAAATTTTCAACCTCATCCGGGGCCTCTAAAGCCTTCAAAATTGAGTTTGAAGTTTCTATACTCTGCTGCCAATACCGAAAATCTTCAATATCTTCAAAACTACACCTAATCTAGCCATGAAACTTTGCTGGCAGGCTGATATGAGTGAGATGAACCTCCATATATAAAATTAGACATTCTGAGATCGTAAGACCAACTTACTAAAAATAGCAAGTTTCCATAAATAGCAACTCTGCACAAGATAGCCCTTATTGAATACAAAAATAGAAATATTTTTGGGCGATGCAAGATTGCTCTTACACCCAGGATGCTCCTACATCAGACACCCAGGGTAATTTGAGAATTGACCCTGTCACAACTCAGGTGTGTAGAGGAAAACCAAGATAGTTAACCCCCTCCTTTGTTAGCCATGATGAATCTTCAATAGGTCATCCTTTACATTTGACCAAATACTCTTCATATGTCCTGTTTCTTATGCTTCTGCCAACATGATTGTCTAGTATGTCTTCAATCTCCTTGATATCTGAACTGGTTGCTGGAATACTCCACTATGCTGCTGCAACCTCATCTTCAACACCTCCTTTATGATACTTTGTCAAATCTGAAATGTTAAACATTGGTGAAATATTCAACTCAGTAGGTAATCCTACCTCATATGCATTTCCTGAATCATGCTTCTTCAGTATCTTACATGGTCCAAACTTCTTCATTTTCAACTTGTTATATGTACCAATTGGAAATCGCTCCTTCTGCAAATGAACCATGACTTCATCCCCAACCTGAAATTCCTTATGCCTCCTTTTCTCATCCGCCTTAGTCTTATACTGCACATTCATCTTGGTAATATGCTTCCTCACCTCCTCATGGATGCTCTTCAAATGTTCTACAAAATCCTCAGCTTCAGCACTACTTATTTCTCCTTTATCTATCTTTCTCAACTCAGATGCATTTCTTGGACTACTTCCATGTACAATCTGGAATGGTGATTTACCAGTGCTCCTATTGATAGAATTATGGTATGCAAATTCTGCCTGTGGTAAAATCAAATCCCATCCTATTGGCTTATCTCCAACTGAACATCTCAGTAGATTTTCCAAACTTCTATTCACCACCTCTGTCTGTCTATTAGTCTGTGGATGATGTGATGAACTAAACTTCAAATCTATCTTCAACTTCTTCCACAATGTCCGCTAGAAATATCCAACAAACTTAGTATCTCGATCTAAAACTATGGTCTTTGGCAAACCATATAGTCTCACCACTTCTCTGAAAAACATTTCTGCTAAATGAACAGCATCATTAGTCTTCTTCCAAGGAATGAAATGTGTCATCTTCAAAAAAATTTCAACTACTACAAAAATTGAATCATGTCTTCGCTGTGTCCTCAATAAACCAAAAACAAAGTCCATACTGATATCCTCCCAAGGCTTCTTTGGTACAGGTAATGGCTGATACAACCCTGTATTTTGCTTCACTCCTTTCACCATCTGACATACTCTGCAACTCTGTACAAACTTCTTCACATCTTGCTGCAATTGTGGCCAATAATAATTTTCACCAACCAAAGCAAGGGTTTTATCATGACCAAAATGTCCAGCCAATCCTCCACTATGCTTCTCCTTGATGAGATTCTCCCTCATAGAACTTCATAGAATGCACAACTGACTCCCTCTGAATAGCATATCATCTTGGATGTTAAAATCTAGCCATTTTATCCTGTCTAGAGTAACAGGTTCCATACAAGCTTTCTAAGCTTCACCAAAATCAAGATCCTCTAGATACAAATTCTTGAGTTCCTTGAACCCAACCACTTCAATCTGCATCTCTGTCAGCAATAGTTACCTTCTGCTAAGAGCATCCGCAACCCTATTAGACTTTCCAATCCTGTGTTTCAAAACAAATGTATAACTCTGTAAAAACTCAACCCATTTCAAATGCCTCTGATTCAACTTTCCTTGACTATTCAAATATTGCAATGCTTGATGATCAGTATAAAAAATAAACTCCTTAGAAAGTAGATAATGTCTCCACTTCTTTAATGCCTAAACTATAGCATAAAATTCCTGATCATAGACAGAATATTTTCTCTTGGCATCATTTAACTTCTCACTGAAATAAGCAATAGGTTTACCTTCTTGGCTCATAACAGCTCCTATTGCAGTACCACTAGCATCACAATCTACTTGAAACACCTTATTAAAATCAGGAAGTGCTAAAATAGGTTGTTCTGTAACTTTTTGTTTCAACAATTGAAAACTCTTTTCTGCCCCATTAGTCCACTTAAACTCTTTTCTATCCCCTCTCATTGTTTCAGTCAAGGGTCCACAAATATTGCTAAAATTTTTGATAACCTTTCTCTAAAAGCTAGCCAAACAATGAAAAGATCTTACCTCAGTAGCACTCCTTGGAGTAGGCCATTCAAGGATAGTTTGTACCTTCTCTAGGTCTATTTTTAGACCTTCTGCTGAAACTACAAATCCCAAATACACTAACTCTTTCTTCACAAAACTGCACTTCTTCAAATTAATTAACAATTTCTCATCTCTCAACTTCTCAAACACCATACGAATATGCATCATATGTTCCTCCAATGTCTTGCTAAAAATCAAAATATCATTTAGGTAAACAGTGACAAAATTACCCATAAATTCTTTCAGAACCTCGTTCATGAGCCGCATGAAAGTGCTCGATGCATTGGTTAGCCCAAAAGGCATGACTAACCACTCATACAGTCCTTCCCTTGTCTTGAAGGTAGTATTCCATTCATCTCCTTCTCTGATCTGAATCTGGTGATATCCACTCTTCAGATCTATCTTTGAGAAATACACAGCTCCACTCAAACAGTCCATAATATCATCCATTCATGGCAATGGAAACTTATACTTGATTGTGATTTTGTTTATTGCTTTGGAATCTGTACACATCCTCCACTCTCCATTCTTCTTTGGTGCTAATATTGCTGGTATAGCACAACGACTCAGACTCTCTCGAATCAACCCATTCTACAATAACTCATGTACTTGTTTGTTCAACTCTTCACTTTCTGTTGTTGTCATTCTGTGTGCTGCCTTGTTTGGCAAACTGGCTCCTGGAATCAAATCCATTTGATGACTAATCTTCCTTACCGGTGGTAATCTGTCAGTTACATTATCAGAAACAATATCCTGAAACTCATTCAACAAATCTGCAACCTCTACAGGTACATCCTCTACTTCTTCTTTACCAACTTTTGGAATTAAAGAAAAACACACATGCTCATGCCTCATACCATCTAGGAATTTTCTTCCATCAACAAATGTTATTCTTACATTACCACATACCTTTTCTTTGATCTCCTTCAATGGCTTTAGCTTATGTCGCACTCCATCCTTTGTTAGGGAATAGGTATTCGCATGACCATCATGTACAACACATCTATCAAACTACCATGGTCTACCCAACAACATATGACATGCATCCATAGAGATGATATCACATAGTACCTCATCTTGGTACCCACCGATATTGAACTTTACCAAGCACTGTTCACTGACCATGACCTTGTGGTCATCCTGCACCTAGGCAATCCGATATGGATGTGGGTGTTTCTATCTCTTGAGCTTCAACTTTGTCACCATCTCTTTTGACACCAAATTGTTAGTGCTTCCACTATCGATAATCACATCACAACATTTACCCTCACACTTGCATCTAGTGCGAAACAGGCTCCTCCTTTGTTCAGGTTCATTCTCACCACTCAGCAAGACTCTTCTATTAATTAGCGTTTCTCCTCTTTCAGCATCTTCAAAATTTGATGATCTAACATCTTCATCTACATATGCAACTCTGGCTTGGCCTTCATTTCTCCTATCTATTCTGCCTTGGAGCTAAGGACATTCAAATGCCCCATGACCTTCTTCTCCATAGTGAAAACATGTTCCATGGAAGCCTCCTCTTCCAGATCCTTGTCCTCTTCCTCTTCCTCTCTGATCTCTATTACTCTAATTCTGGAAATGATTGGAATTATTTCCTCTCTGATTCTGACTGCTACTAGCCTCATCCTTCTTTTTCAGATCTTCATTTCGGCCACCATATGACCATCCACCAGATCTTCCACCACGACCTCTTCCATTTTGTCTACTCTCAAACTTCTTGTTTAGCTTTTCCTCTACTTTTAGGGCAAACTAGTATGCCTCCTCAATACTGTTCATTCGAACCAGATTCAACTCCTCCTTAATGCTTGGCCTTAACCCATTAAGGTATCAGGTAACTTTCTCCTTATTAGCTTCTGCATGGCATATTCTGATGAGGAGTCGATAGAACTCCTCTATATACTCCTGAATAGATCTTCCTGCTTGCTTCAAACTTTGCATTTTCTTTAGTAGGTCAAGCTCATAATCAACAAGAATGAGCTATCGCTTCAATTTATCCCCCATCCTATCCCATCTTGTGATTTTATCTTTCCCTCTTCTATTTCTCTCCAATTGAATTTCTTGCCACCAGATCTGCGCATGACCTTTCAATCTGGCATTCGCAAATTTGACCCTATCAGGATCCTCAACATCTTCATACTCAAAATATTCTTCACATTCATTGATCCAGTCGATCAATTGCTCTAGGTTAAGATTTCCAGAAAATGTAGGAACCTCAATCTTAGGTCTTTTCCCAATCTTGGAAATCACCCGAAAAAGTCTTTCTTCCTCCTGGTTCACAATTCCAGCTTCTCCTTCTTGATATTCTTCTTCGGCTTCATCCTCGCTTTCATCTCTAACATTAAGATTCATTCCTCTGCGAATCTCTTTTTGTAATGCTTGCACTTGTCTCTGCAGCTCTCTAACCTCAGGTGTCACAGCACCAGCTCTTCCACCACATTCTCTTCGTGGAGGCATTTTCACAATGCACGCTGAAACCCTAACCACGGTCCTAGTGCAAACTGCCTCACAGTCAGCGATCTGTTTACACACTCAAGAACTTTTGCTCTGATACCACTTGATGAAGGGTGCTCCTCTTAATACCACAAGCACATAACAGAAATAGAGAAACAACAACAATAATATGCAAGAACAGAAAATTGGCTTCTTATTATCTCCACAAATGTGGAATTACAAACTTTCAGAATTACAATATGCAAAGCCACATGGACATTCCCTTACAATATTCTATAGGAAAAAGCCTCGAATCAATACCCAGATCTACTACCCAGAACTACCCTAGACAACACTACGGGCCTTCTTTATATAGGCAATTTCCACCGCCCAAGAAGGTTCTAGAAATTTAGCCCTTAGGGCCGACCAAACTTAAAATTATTTTATTTTACAATTTATTACATCAAAGTCAGCTCAAAATGAGTTTTGAAACCCAAACAGAAATTTTGAAGAAAAATTATTTTTTGCCATTTCAGGTGACCCAACTTCCGAAGACCATAAGACATCGCTCGTTGACCCGATTGGCTATTATAACCCCATTTTGGAAATGCCACGAAGCGCTCTATAGGCTTGACCAATGGAAAGCACTCGTCACCCAAATTTTCAACCTCATCCGGGGCCTCTAAAGCCTTCAAAACTGAGTTCGAAGTTTCTGTACCCTATTGCCAATACTGAAAATCTTCAATATCTTTAAAACTACACCTGATCTAGCCATGAAACTTTGCTGGCAGGCTGATTTGACTAAGATGAACCTCCATATGTAAAATCAGACATTTCGAGATCGTAAGACCAACTTACTAAAAATAGCAAGTTTCCATAAATAGCAACTCTGCACAAGATAGCCCTTATTGAATACAAAAATAGAAATATTTTTGGGCGATGCAAGATTGCTCTTACACCCAGGATGCTCCTGCATCAAAAATCCACTTGGTATCAATAATATTTTTATCTTTTGGTCTAGGCACTACTATCCATGTCTTATTCTTTTCAATTTGTTCAATTTCCTCATTCATAGAATTGATCCATTCCTCATTTTCAAGTGCATCCCTAACATTCTTAGGTTCAAACTCACAACCTAAGCATGTATTTTTTCTTAACTTACATTGGGTCAGCATGTCAACTTTCTTATCTCCAATGATTTTATTTTCTGGATGGTGTCTTCAAACAAATCTTGCTAGGACTTGATCTCTTCTATGCTCATCATTCAGTTCAGGTTCATTTTCCTACTTAGTAGCTTCTTCCTAATTCTTAGTTTGCATGTGTTGATTCTTGGTAGCATTTTCTTGATGCTTGGTAGACTCAGCCTATGGCTTCGATAGATAATCTAGATCTTCAACATAAGTAAACCTACCATAATCTTCCAGTTTCTTCATGCTTTATTCATCATTCTTTTCAACAAACTCATCAACTCTAACATTAGTACTTTCTATCATCTTATTAGTAACTTTGTTTAAACATTTATAAGGTTACTCTTAGTAGAATATCCCAAGAATATTCCTTCATCACCTTTAGAGTCAAATTTATGATTCTTATAATCTTTCAGAATATAACACTTACTACCAAAGATTCTGAAATAACTTACACTCAATGTGTATCCAAACCATAACTCGTAAGGTGTCTTGTTTGTGTCTTTCTTCAATTGAACTCGGTTCAAGACATATAATGTTGTACTAATTGCCTCTCTCCAGTACATCTGTGTAACATTTTTCTCAATCATCAATATTCTAGCACAATCAACAATACATGGGTTTCTCCTTTCAGTAATTCCATTTTGTTGCGGTGTTCTAGGTGTAGAAACCTACCTTTAGATACCATGCTCAATACAAAAGTTAGTGAATTCATCAAAAACAAACTCACTTCCTCTGGGTATGTGCAAGATCATGAGGGGCCAAAAAGTGGCGATGTCAGTTCAAAACTTTGACAATGTAGTTGATGACTTTTTTTTCACCCGAATTTGATAAAATGAAAAGGGTATCTTAAGGAGATTATCATCTTTCTGTCGATATAATTGCTATCAAATTTTGAATTCGGTAAGTAATTATTAGTTATTTTCTAATTGAGCTACCTCTAATGTGCTGATTCATATACTGATTGAAAAATGACTATAACTTTCAGGTGGTATAACATTTTTGAAATCTGAAAAATGCATCACATTCTATTCTTCACCTACTATAAGGAAAAAAAATAAAATTGAATTTTGTAAAGTTTTGAATGAGTTAAGGTGGTCAGACAAGGGATTTTTTTTATTCTGAAAATGTTGTAGCAAAAAATTCATAATTAATTATTTTTTTGGAATAAAATTACAAAAAAATATGTGTCACATCCAGGCATGACTCTACTACTTATATATAAAATCTTATAATAAAATATTATCATTTGATTATGATTAAGGTGGTCAAACATACACCTACTTCTTATGTTTTTCCTAAAATTTTTGTACTCCTGCATTGAAATCTATACTTTTCACCAATCATAATAACTTTTTCTCAAAAAAGGCCTAGTAGTTTAGAAACTACATTCAATTTTCTATAGATTCTATTCTTACAAATTTTTGATATTAGGTTCATAACTTGTTGAAATTTTCATGTCAAGTTGACTAACCCTGATTTACTGATTTTTCATTGCCAATTAAGGGCATAGTTTGGCCCCTCATGATCTTGCACATACCCCTCTATCAAACCTTAAGCATTTCAATTATTTTTTGGTTTCTTTTTCAACTTTATCCTTATACCATTTAAACAGTTTGAATGCCTTAGATTTTTCTTTCAAGAACATAACTGTTATCCTTCTACTATAGTCATCAATAAAAAAAATAAAGTATCTATCACCATAGTACTTTGAGTTATCATAGGACCACATAAGTCGATGTGAACCAACTCCAAAATTCCTTTAAATGAATAGTCCTTACTTTTAAAACTAGATTTGGTCATCTTTCCTTACTGACATTGATGGCACATAACATGATCAAGTTTGGTTAGACTAAGAAATCCTCTAACTTTTCTCTTTCTACTAATCTTAATCATGTTATCAAAATTTACATGACATAACCACTTATGCCATAACCAAGCATCTTCATTCTTCACCAATAAACAAGAAGTTTGAGCATTGTCAAGATAAAATAAATTACCTTTTGATTGTTATCTTGTTTCGATAAGATTTCTATTTTCATCATAGATTTTCACCTTATTTATTTCAAATGCAACTTAGTGACCTAATTTATTCAATTGTGCCGTGCTCAACAAATTGTAATTAATTCCTTTTACCCAGTATGTATTATCACACCTAATTTTATCATTTAATAAAATAGATCCTTTTCCTTTAACCATGCAAGGTGTCTCATTTCCCATTTTCATTGACCCTCCATTATAATGCTCAAGATGATCAAACTTATCTTCATCACCAATCATGTGATGTGTACATCCACAATCAATTATCCATGTATCATTCTTACTAACTTTAGAAACAAGTGTTGTTTCTACATACCTTTCCTCCTCTTCTCAATCATCTTTCATGGCAACAAATACTACTTCAATATCATCACCAGTGTTGGTGTCGGTGTCATCTTCTCTAATAAGGTAACATGCCTTTTTTCCCTTATCTTTGTGATCTCAGTTGTCTCTATTGTAGTGTTGATTTCCTTTATTATTCCTTCTACCATACTTTCCATCACCAGATTGGTCTCTATCTTTACCTACCTCTTTCCTATTAGGACATCTAGCAACAATATGGCCAACCTCTTTACAATTAAAACAAGCTAAAGGTAACTTCCCCTTATATCTTCTTTTACCCTTCTGCAGTCTCTAGGCCATAAGTGATTCAAGCTCATCAAGCCTATCATCAATATTACTATTAGTTTCATTCCTTATATTATGCTTACTGCTAGATTTACCAATCTTAAGAGATGACATAAAAGAAAACTCAACACTCGGTACAACACTATTGTCAAAATTATTCAGGTCAAAATTTGTTAACTTTCCAGTCATACTATCAAGAGTAAGAGTGCTATTAGGTGTAGACCTCATTTCATGAATAGAAGATATTTTCATTGCATAAACAGGCAACAAGGTTCTCAATATCTTACTTACCACTATATATTTAAAAATAATACCTCCAACTCCTTGGATAACATTGACTACCTCTTTGATTTGGTTTGTGTATATTGTGTAATATTCTCTCCTTCCTTCATCTTCATGTCATCAAATATTTCTCTCAAGCTTTTAGCTCTGGCTCTCATCACATTCACATCACCACCATAAACTAGAGAAAGTTTATCCCATATTTGCTTCACTGTAGTGAAATCCTTGACATCATCAAATTTAACATCAGATAGAGAAGCAACAATCTCTATCATCGTAATATTGTGTTCATGTCAATCTCTCAGCTAATGAAGAGTTAAAGGCCAAAGATTCAGTTGTAAGTAGCCATTTTCAAGTAAAGGTATAGCAGATTCTCTAATTCCAAATATGTGAAGTCTCATCCACCTTTTCCATGTACTAAAGTTGTCTCTATTAAGCTTCTACATTTCTCTCTTATCAATCTTGTAATCTTTCTACTCAATTCCTTGAAACTTTCTTCCAAGAAAAAAATATAATCTGATACCAATTGTTAGAATAACTGAGGGGGGGGGGGGGGGTGAATTAGTTAGACCAATTATCATATAGTCTCAAATACAAAGATGTACCTTATAAAACAATTCCAACAAATTATGGAGCTCGGTAACATAAAACTGTTCAGTTTAACGATTACCAGTAATTATCCAACTGTGATTACCAACTAAATCAAATATGTGGTATGTAAAGTATGATAACAAAATAACCATAAAAAATAACACATAACACAATCATTTAATGTGGAAACCCTGCTAAGGGAAAAATCACCAAGGAGTGTAACCCAAAATAATTCTCTCTTCTAAAATGAGCTTGATGAAGAGCCAACTCTATTTAAGGTTACAATGCACACTGTTAGATGTGACCTGGTTAGAGCATTTATCACTAATAGTTAACTTTTGACCAGCATTCACTATGGGGTAAAAAATATAACACTTTACATTCAACAAATGTCATAGGGTAGAACATAAGATTGTTAAGTCCACTTGGTTAAGGGATTTTATGAATCAATGGTTAAACTGATATAATACCAATCTGATTCAAATACAACTCAATTGAAAATATTCATATCTATGCTAAGCCCATACAAATCCTCTGATCATTAATCAATTTCACTTCCTCAATATTTCACAGCTTACTTTCACTCAGTAAATAGTTCTCTAATGCTCGATAATGTCTACATCACATTTCTTTCACTAACAAGTTTGATCAGGCATGCATGAATAAAGTCTTCATGTGAAATCTCTGCGGTCTTCTTCTTTCTGACATGTTTCAATAATGGAACTTATATCTCTTATATAGGCAAGTAAAACATTTTCATATCAGCCATTAGATTTTGCCTCTTAATCTCCTTCGTCTATTTTTCCGCTTAAACCTTCCTTGACAGATGTGTCATTAACATGTTTCAATCTCATCCTTTAGATCTTCTCTGAATTTTTTCAGTCATGGATCTCATAACAAACTTTATCCTTAACTTTGAAATCATAACAATTTCTACCTCATCAAATTCAGTTGGTTGTTCTTAGCATTTAATGTTTTCATCCATACTTGATTAATATAGAAATGTGTCGGTGATAAATAGCTAACTAGTTCGATTAATACTATCACTCGGTATACACTACACTAGCTCTGTGTATACATAAATCTTCAATTACCAGCCACATTGACTTGTTCAATATCAAATCTCTTCTTCATAATAGATTAATGTAACATGCTCAAGTCAACAATATAAAGCCATAGACTCATCAATAAGTTACCCAATGTTTACCTTATCCTTATTTGTAATATCCATCTTTTCCTCATGTAGATATCTCAGTTCTTCATCTTTTCTTCCTTCAATAGATGTTTAGATGTTTGTAATTATCATGATAAGTACTGTCTAAACTAGTTGACATCAATGACAACAGATTGACTTATTTAATCATCTTACATATCATTTTAGTATCTTGGTGATCTCTAATCACTATTCCTTCAATTCATCAAATATTCAATCAGTTGTAGTTCATCACCACTTACTTAGCTATATGAACTAAAGGAAAGGAGAATGTTAGTGAGGAAAATTCTAAAGAAAAAGAAGAAGAGGTTAATTAAAAATCTTCTAAAATGCAAGCCAAAGAAATCCATTAGCAAAATATGGACAAGATGATGAATAATTTTGTAAAATAATGTAAGATCAAGAAAAATGTTGTAGGGGAATATTCCTTATCAATGATGGATTTACCACTCTCCCCTAGGTCTCATGGTAGACCTTATAGCTCCAATCCTCCTCAAAAATATAATTACCATTTTTTAAGAGCTAGCACTTCTTCATCCATGGATGAAGATGACAATGAAATCCTAAAGTAGTTCTATAAAGAAGAAGACGAATCAAATTCTAATGAAAAAAAGATTCACAACATTAGTATTGTCACACACCAATATGGAAAAGGTTTCAAAATCATGAAAAAGATGGGATAAAAAGGAAGAGGACCCTTGGGAAATAGGAATGAAGGATTGGTGCAGCCTATTGAAATGGCTTGGATAGATAGAAAAGAAAAATATGGATTAGGATATCTTGAACCAGGATATACTCAAAAGAATCATCCCCAATTCTATGAAAAAATCTTGAAATTAAATTCCAAAAGTGATGAAGACTCTAATGAATGGGAACAAGATTATTTATCTACTGAATCTTGTCAAGATAAAGAGATGGATGTTATCCATACTTATGCTCCTATGTCTAACCCAGGTAAAAGACAAGAGTCAAATCAAGAATTAATTTCAAACCAAGCTTCAAGTTCTAACAAAGGGTTAGTTTCTACTCAAGAGTATACTCCAAGTCAAGAAGCAAAAATGTTGCAATGGATAGGAGAACCCTATGTACCCTCATGGTTACCAACAATGGAAGAATATAGTAATAGGTTTAACCCATGATATTTTTATGCTCAAGAAACCCAAGAGGACTCTAGTGAGGGAGGTTTTCATCCAAGTTATATGGAACACCTAGAACAAGAACATGGCATAGACTTAAGAAATACAATATATGCTATTATAAAATAAAATTGAAACTATAAAATTACTCATGTAACTATTGAAAAATAACAATAAACTATAATTTTTTTGATGAATAGTGCCTTTTTCTATTAAAAAATATTAAATTTACATATTCACAAACAAGGGGCTGGGGGACATAAAAAATCACCTCGCAGAGTTCACTCAGCAACAACCAAAAATGTTAGCAACTATTCATAAAAAAAATAAGGCATAAAGTCATCAAGCTGCAAGAGCAGTGCCAGAAAGAGGAGGATCTTTATGATCAAAGCCCCTAACATCATTGGGATTGACACGAGGGTTGGGAATTGACTAACCATCATGTTCTGCATCTTTTTCTTTCTCTTCCACCCTGGGTGGAGAAATAGCCAGAGCCAGGCGAGGGAACTTGGAGGAAGTGGGAGGAGGCCAAGTAGAGCCACGATGAGTACCAGGAGCATCAAGAGAGATAGACTGAGCTGGATCTGGAGACCACCTAGAGGTGAGGTAAGGCAGAGAAGCCAATTAGTGTGGCCAACCATCGTCACCACCTCTAGGAGAGTGGTGGCGGGGATCCTACGACTGCGGGGTGTGAGAGCGATGAGCTAAAGAATTGTGCCCACGATGACAACCTCTAGGAGCAGTACCTTCTATAGAAATAGCATTAGGAGGCACCTAGGAAACCTTCCAAGGAGCATTTCCCCAATGATTGAGTAGCTCCTAAAGGTGAGCCAACTCGAGAGCCACCTTATTAGCTTGAACTTGAATCTACATCATGACATTATTACATATGCAAGCCTTGTTATACAAACAAACATTTGTATCAAGAAAGTTGTGAGAAAAAAGAACATCATTCCTATATTTCCAAAGAGTGAAAAAAATATCCATCTTGAAAGTATGCCAAATCTGGGTAAACTTGGAAGGAAGTTTGGGAGAATCCTCCAGGACAATCATATGCCAGGAAAAAGGCTTGAACCTGAAGGGTTTGAAAAAACCATGGATCCAATGCCAATACTATTGAGCTCTCCTATAGAACTAAAAGATGTGCAAGAAAGTCTCATGGTGGCCAAAAAAGGGACACCAAGGATCATGAACACCCAGATGTTTAAGCCTAGGTCCCACAAGAAGCCATTGGAAGAGCAGAAACCAAACAAAGAGAGCCATCTTGGGCTCTGTAATGGCAGCCTAGACAGTCTGAAAGTGAGAGCTCTAGTGAGAAGTAGAGGAATGAAGATGTCATCTCTAATTAACAATATCCACCATGGGAAGATGAGGAGACAACCATCTATATCCCAATCTTGGCATGTAATTACTGAAAGGAGTGGTTGAATACCATTTCCAATCCTTCCACCAAGATCGAATAGACTAGATGCCAAGCTTATGAAGCAAATTATCAAGGATAGCAGAAACCAATATATCAAAAGTTTGAAGATCTGTGTGAGCCAAGCAGTATTGCACCTGCATATCCTCCCAAAAGTAGAGACTCATAGTGGTCCTAGAGAAGAGATCTTTGGGAGTCTGAATGCCACATTTGAAAAAATGTAGAGCACTAGCCCCTTGAGTCTTAGCCAGAGGGATGCCTTGAATAGAAAACAATGGGGACCAACAAAGGTTCTATTGATTGAAAGAGAGTCCATTGCGAAAGCCATCACCATCCCATAGAAGCTAGGGCTTAATAGCTTCCCAGACTTTCCAAATTCTCTCAATGATGAAAGTGCCCTGAATCTGAGCAGGCTCCTTCATAATGAGAAGAGTCTATAGGCCAATGCCCTTCCAAGTAGGCCTGTGAATAGGGAAACCTAAAGAAATGCAGTTTCGAACAAGGATCTTCTAGGCATCATTGGTAGTGAGAGCAGGGATAATCCACTTGCCACACAGAGCATGCCCTTGCTTCTGAGTGGAGAGAAGGCCAAGGCCAACAAAGTCTCTGGGAAGATAGAAATACTCCCACATAACTCTATGGAACCCATGGATGTCAACTCCAAAAGCCCAAAGAAAGTCTCTAAAAAGGAACTCTAGCTTGAGATACTCGGCTTTGGAAGGAGCCCAGCAAGAAGAATAATAAACATGAGTAGCAGCCAAGACTTTGGAGCAAATTTGGAATTTCCCAGCAAGCGAGAGGGGCTTGCAAATCCAATATTGTAACTTTTTCTTGATCTTGGTAATAACATCATTCCATAAGTCTACAGAAGAACCATTGAAGGAAAAGGGAATGCCCAGGAAATAAAATACTTCCCCATGCTGGACCCATTTCTAGTCATACTTGGCAAGCTAGGGAGGAGTTGGCAGAATAGACTATCTGAAGAAGAGGGTCTTATGCGACTGAATAGCTGAACCAAAGGATTGACAGAAGGTGTCTAGGCACTGTAAGGAATTGAATGATGTGAAATAGTGTTCACCAAGATGTAAGGGATAAAATATGGTTATGGATGGAAAATGAATAGTGTGGGAAATACATGATCTACTTCTAAATCCAAATTCCCAAGGGAGAGATCAAAATTGATCAACCAAAAGGTTAATACACAAAAGAATCAATCTATGGAGAATATGAATGAAGAAGAAAACCTTATATTTTTTTATGAAGAGTATATGCTTAAAATATGAAATAAATGGAAGGAAAATACTAACCTCAAAATAGGGCAAATCTGGAAAATGATGATTTTTTATGTCTGTGTGCAATTTCGGGCAATTCTACAACCTATTTTGGACTGGAAATGCCGAGACAAAGAAAACCCAAAAAACTTTTGTCTTTTAAGAAGCAGGTCATCCTTGACCTAATTAATGAGGGAAAGACTACCTTACTACTGGAGGTCATCCTTGACCTAAAACAACTCTGATAGAAAATCATTTCATAGATCTCGAAAGTTTGCTGAAAAGTGTATCTCGATGCAAGCTCTGATTTGTTGTCCCATACTTGTAGCTACCAGAAAAAGAGGTTTTTGTTGTTTGGATGGCGGGTTTACCTTGGTCAAACCCCAATTTAATAATTAACCTTGAAATTGAATTTAAATTGTAGTGTAAATAAACAAAGTAAATGAAATAATTTACCTTGCTTATGTTGAAGTCTTTGTGGAGGATTTGAATCCTTGAATCCACAAGTATGAATGCTCCAAATGAATGTAGGATGTCTCAAATCAATGACATTAGATCTTCAACACCAATCTTGAATGGATCTTTGCATAGGAAGAGGATTTGATGAATGTGGTTGGAGAATTCTTCAAGGGGGCTCCAAAGAGATTGAATCCTTCAATAGCTAACAATGGATCTCCTTGATGAATGCTTGAATGCTTGAAAACTTGAATTCTAGGCTTTAAGATGAATGAATTATTTCTTTCATTCCTTCTCCTTATTTCTTACTTGATTGCAAATGCTTCAGATATTTCTTGATAATGGATGCTTGATGGCAAAAAGTGATGGATAGAAATGAGGGAGGAAGGCTTCCTTTTATAGTGATCTAGGGAAAAAACCTCTAGAGAAGGATGACATAGGAGAATTAAATCTCAATTAAGCTTCACGCCTAGAAATGGACCCATATTAAATGTAATTTAAGGATTTGTCATTCTGAAACCAAAAATGGCGGACTTGGAAGTGGGAAAAGAAATATTTCTGAAACCCGATATCCTGGAACTCCCAGAATTTGAAAATTGGACCTGGGGTTAGGGACGAGGTAGAAACCACCCTAGGTCAACATTGAGGTCATCCCTAACCTAGTTTTGGGTCTAGGTCATACTTGACCATACCAGGTCATCTTTGACCTAGACAGTCAGAATCTCCAGATTCTCAGAGAAATTGTCTAGAAAAGGCTGGAAATGAAGAGGAGAGAAGCAGAACAGGGGGGAAACTACCAAATACATGTAAAGACCTGATCAAGGTGCTTAACATGACCCTAGACCACTCACTCAGAGGGCTAAATTCTCTTTACATGGAAGTGCTTCTATTTAAGATGATACATTAAGCCCCCACTTTAGCAAGAGTATGGACTCGATGAAAAATCTTGGTAAAGGAGATCATAATGAGAAGATAATCTTATCATAATCAAAGGGACAAAGAGAAACCTCAAGCCCCCAAGGACTCAAGTCTTCATCAAATAAAAGTTCACAATTAGAGGATACATCTCTAGAGAGAGAGAGAGAGTGATTATATCACCCAATGAGAACCTATGTCCCATTGTGAGCCACACAAGGAAATAGCGCAATTGGAAAGATGGAATTGAACCACCTAGTGAATGTGACTACTCAGTAGTCAACCCATCAAGGATTCACCCTTAGGAATATTCTATTCCATAAGAGAAAAGCCAAAAATAAAAAGAGATCCAATCTTAAGGACACCTCCAACCTTAAGGGATCAAAAATATATGTTTGAAACTTGAGGGCTCAAGAAATCCTGAAATATAAATCTATGCTTTAAGGATTAGTCACTAATCCAAAAAGGGAGACAAAGGTATCTTGAAAAATAATATATGTATATCAAAAAGGCATGTGTGTGCAATAGTTGAGCAGAACATATGCCCCCACGTTAAATTCATTGCTAACACTTTAATTGGAGAAATGGCTTTAATGGAAACATAAACAACTCCACTGATTACGTTTCCACTACAAGATGCCCCAGATGAAGATAACTCGAGGGAAATACCACATAAACATACATAGAACATAGAAGGGATCTACCTATCATGGGTTAGTATGATCATAAGATAATATATATATGATATTATTTCAAATGAATTGACATCATTCCCCAAAGAAAGTAGAACTACAATCACAAAGGAGGAAAGATCACATAAGATATACGAAGAAGAATATTTTCAGACCATGACATGGAGACCAAAAAAATCAGTACTAACCACATCTTGGATCCAAGTAGATTACACAAGGAAACATTTATGAACAATAGCACAAGTACAACATAACATGAAACAACATATAGAAGAATAGAGATACATATAGAGGAATTGTACAACAGGTTCGACTCCTTCATCACCCTGCACCAAAAGAGAAACAAGGGTCATATAAAAGAATCTAACAACATTTAGCAAGCACATTACGGGAGAAGCACAATACAACATGCAAACACATAACAAAGCTACCATGAAGGACAATTCGATCAAGTGTGATGCCTACTCTCCCCATCTCATTCTATATCATTTAGGAAGGTGGGTAACTCACAAGAGGAACTATATCCAACATAGTAGGAATGATAGTCAGTTCTAAACAAGGATCCTCTTTAGAATCATCATGTTCGATACCAGGTGTAAGAGTTAATTGTGATGAAAGTATATTAGGTAAATCAATGTCAATGTCAATAGTCTCATATTCATCATTAACATCATCAAGAGTATCTTCTTCATCCAGATTAATCAAAATAGGATCTAAAATATGAATAGAGTCATCATAATCATGCATCTTAACATCATTATTAGTAACATCATGCATAGGCTTATCAGAAGAAAATAAAGAATTTTGAAGAAAAGAATTATGAGCTTTAGCATGAGTATGAATCTTTTTATGATGTTCATTAGGAGATTGATTACATCTTGCTTTACTTGAAATGTGTTGAGAACTAGAAGGAACAATTACATGATCCTTCCCAAGTTCTATAGGAGGATTAATAGGATTATCAACAATAGTAGGAACTTGATTAATAGAACTAGAAGCCATAGTTAAAGGAGGTATAGAAGGTGTAGGCAAAAGACCACGATTAAGATCCATAGGAGGTACACATAATTCTAGAATCTTACGATGCTTATAGGCTTGATATGAATGGGAAAGATTATCAGGTCAAGATGGACATGAATTAGGTAATGAAGGCCAAAAGAAATCAAGAGCAGCACAATCTTTAGGCCTAGAAGGTTGATATAAACTATGATTAATTGTCTTCACTTCTTCATCATGAAAAAATTTAAGACATTTATGGATAGGTGAAGCAACAACATGCATGGCATTTAACCACGGCAAACCAAGCTTAACTTGAAACTGATCAGAAGTAGGAACAACAACAAAGGTAGTGTTCACAATTTTACCACAAAGTTCAACCGGAAAGTTAATAGAACCAAATGATGGATAAAGAAAACCATTACAAGTTTGAATCCACACATCAGATGTATCATAAGAATCGCATTGCAAGTTTTTCATAAAAGTATTTTCTTTAGTAATAAAATTGACTAAGGATGTAGGATCCACAAGATAACCACAAGTAGGTATCTTAGAAATCCTAGCATAAATGTAAAGGGGACCATCATGATCTTTAATAGTCTTAGAATCATCAAAGGTAATGAAAAGTTCCCGAGGTCTTTTATTCTTATGTTTTTGTTGAGGTTTAGGTTGAGTTTTCAATTTAGGCTTAGGTTTTGGTTGAGGTTGATATTGAACTTGAGGTTGAAGTTGAGGTTGAGGTTGAGGTGGAGATACAGATTGACCAACATGCTCCACTTGATTAACAATTTGATTGAGATCATCCATCTTTGAATCATACATAATTTCCATAGAAGATGGCTAATCAATGGTATTAGTATCATGCATAGGTAAAGGATTCATATAGATTTGAAGGTTTGATTAGGAGGAGAAACAAATTCATTCCCACTACCATCAAGATTATCAATAGATAAAACATTACAGTCAATTAAGTCTTGAACCTTATGTTTTAAAGAATAACACTTCTCAGTATCATGACTATTATAATGATGATATTGACGAAAAGCTTTAGGTTCAAAAGATTTAGATGCAATCATAGTAGGTAAAAGAGGTCGAATAGGAGGTAAAGTAATCATATTAGTAGTTAACAACCTATTCATAATAGAATGTAAAGATTCAGAAACTGAGTAAATATATGATTTAATCAAAAAGCAGTGGATGCAGAAGTGGCATTGTGAGATGCAACAACAACTTGATCAGAAACTGCATTCGTTTGTTTGTTTATCTTGACATACTTGTTGAATTTTTGAAATTTGTTTGGATTAGAGAAGCATCACTCTTATCAACTAGAACAAGAGCCATTGGAGTGGTGCTCTCAAATTGGCTCACTTGTAATTGATAATGATGAAGCGCTGCACAAAGTTGGTGAAAAGAGGTAAATTCAGTAACTAGTATCTTACCTCTAATTTCCTTTTGCAAATTTGAAATAAACATATGTTGAATATCAATATTAGGAAAAAGATAGGAAATTTGATCATGCAAATGCTTAAATTTACCAATAAATTCAGTCAATTTTTCCTTAGCACTTTGTTTACAATGCATCAAATCAGTCAAAGACACTTGTGGGCCAATGTTGTTTTGAAATTGTTGAATAAAAGCATTTGCAAGTTGTGGAAATGAATCAATAGAATAAGGAGGCAAGGAAAAATACCATTGTAAGGCCTTGTCACAAAAATTTTTAGCAAACAATTTGGCTAAACTCATATGGTCATGAACATAATCACTACAAAGGATTTGAAATATTTTAACATGATGCAAAGGGTCTCCTTTTCTATTATAATTCTCAAGATGAGACATATCAACTTGTTGAGGAATAGGAGTATGAATAATGTCTCAGGACAAAGGACTTCCCATGTCACATGTAGGAACACTAAACTTGTTTTGAGTTACGGATGCAAGTTGTTGTTGTAAAGATGACACGGTTTGAACCAAACTGATGATTGTTGAATCATTAGAGGAAACATGAGGAATAGAAACATTAGAAACACTAGGTAAAGTGTAAGAAGCTGTATGAATGGAAGATACAGCTGGAGGAACACTAGGAACTACAGTTGGAAGAGGATTGGAATAAGTAAAATGAACATTATGATAGGAAGTTTGTGATGTAGGAAGAGACATAGGATGAACACTCGACGGAATTGTCATAGTCACCAAAGAAAGAGTATAAGTAGGAACACTTGGTAAAGGATTAGAAGAAGGTTCTACACTAGTGATAGGAGGAATCAACCCTAAATCTTGAGCTTCTTGAGCTAAAGGTTTAACATTTGAATGCAGGAGGTGAGTAATACCACGCAAGAGGTTAACACCTTGATCACTATCATGAGGAACTTTCTTAAGAGCTTCTATAGCTTGAATAGAATCTTGATTATGGTTTTCTTGAATAAGCCAATTACCCATTTTATCAAGTTCAGTTGAAATTTTTTGGACTTGTTCAGGAGGTACTCTTAAAGAATCATCCCCATCATGAGATGAGTGAGAAGAGTTTTTCTCCATAATAGGATTGGAATCATGAAGAATCAAATTATCATCCAGGATCCTAAGGGAAAGGAGTGGAAGATTCAGGATCAAAGGCACCCATGAGTATATGACTTCTTCTAACTAGAATGTTATAAGTATGACTAGTAGTAGTAAATCTCATAAACCAATGCAATGCAAATGAACTAGACTAAGAACACATAAAGCATGAATATTTTTGTATTTTGAAAGAAATTTTGCAATTTTTTTGTATTTTTGAAATCTAATTACCATGCAAGATTTAACACAAAAGGAAAATCTAACATCAACAAGATAATATAAAAGGAAATCTAACAACCCAAAACACAATAGGGCATCTAATTCCAGAAAATAAAGGAGAGTAAGTATGTCAGGTTCACCAAAATGAATGAGGTGAAATAGTGTTCACCAAGATGTAAGGGATAAAATATGGTTATGGATGGAAAATAAATAGTGTGGGAAATACAAGATCTACTTCTAAATCCAAATTCCAAGGGAGAGATCCAAATTGATCAACCAAAAGGTTAATACACAAAAGAATCAATCTATGCAGAATATGAATGAAGGAGAAATCCTTATATTTTGTTATGAAGAGTATATGCTTAAAATTTGAAATAAATGCAAGGAAAATACTAACCTCAAAATAGGGAAGATTTGGAAAATGTTTATTTCTGATGTCTGTGTGCAGTTTCTGGTAATTCTGCAACCTATTTCAGACTGGAAATGTCGGGACGGAGAAAACCTAGAAAAAATTTGTCTTTGGGGAAGTAGGTCATCCTTGAGCCAGATAACGAGGCAAAGAATACCTTACTATTGGAGGTTGTCCTTGACCTGAAACAACTCCAACATAAAATCTATTTGTAGATCTTGAAAGTTTGTCGAGAAGGGTATCCCGATCCAAGCTTTGATTCATAGTCTTGTACTTGTACCTACAAGAAAAAGAGACTTTTGTTGATTGGATGGGGGGTTTGCCTTGGTCAAACACCAATTTAGGAATTAACCTTGAAATTGAATTGAAATTATAGTGTAAATAAACAAAGTAAATGAAACAATTCACCTTGCTTATGTTGAAGTCTTTGTGGAGGATTCAAATCCTTGAATTCACAAGTATGAATGCTCCAAATGAATGTAGAAATGAATGTAGGATGTCTCAAATCAATGGCATTAGATCTTCAACACCAGTCTTGAATGGATATTTGCATAGGAAGAGGCTTGGATGAATGTGGATGGAGAATTCTTCAAGGGGGCTCCAAAGAGATTGAATTCTTCAATAGCTAACAATGGATCTCCTTGATGAATGCTTGAATGCTTGAACACTTGAATGCTAGGCTTGAAGATGAATGAATGATTTCTTTCTTTCCTTCTCCTTCTTGCTTAGTTGATTGCAAATGCTTGAGAGATTGCTTGATAATGGATGCTAGATGGCAAAAAGTGATGGATCAAAATGAGGGAGGAAGGCTTCCTTTTATAGTGATCTAGGGCACAAACCTCTAGAGAAGGCTGAAGTTGGAGAATTAAATCTCACTTAACCTTAACCCCTATAAATGGACCCACATTAAATGCAATTTAAGGATTTACACTCCGAAACCCAAAATGACCGATTCGAAAGCGGGAAAAGAAATATTTTTGAAACTCGATATCCCAAAACTCTCCCAAAATCTAGAAACAAGACATGGGGTCAGAGATGAGGTAGACACAACCCTAGGTTAGGGTCAAGGTTGTCCCTAACCTAGGTCAGGGTCTAGGTATTCCTTGACCCTACAATGTCTTCTTTGACCTAGACAATAAAAATCTCTAGATTCTCAGAGAAACTATCTAGAAAAGGATGGAAATGAGGAGGAGAGAAGTAGAATAGAGGGAAAACTGTTAGATACATGCAAAGACCTGATCAAGGTTCTTAACATGACCCTAGACCACTCACTTGAAGGGCTAAACACTCTTAACATGGAAGTGCTTCCATTTTAAGATGATATAGTTGTTAGAGGTATTCTCCTCATCCTCAATGAGAGTGAGGAAGGAGTCATCAACAAATTGACCATTAACAAGATGAGAAGAAGATTCAGGAAGAGAAATACCCTGAACTAAACCAAAAGAGATAGATTTAACAAGCAAGTAACCAAAACCTTTAGCAGCAAGCACATATAACACAAGACGTAGTAGACAACCTTACCTGATGGATCTAAAAATCCCAAAGGTATCAGATCGAGACCCATTGATAATGATGCATGCATAGGCATCACCCAAAAGAATCTCCATAGACTGCAAGAAATTAGGACCAAAGCCAAGGGTTTGGAACATGGCAAGAATGAAAGGCCATTCAATCCAGTCATAGGTTTTAGTAAAATAAATCTTGAGAAATAGGGTGGACTGTTTAGACTGTTGAGCTCACTCCATCCCTTCCTAGACATCAATAATGTTGTCAAGGATAGACTAGGATTTAATGAAACCTCTTTTCTCAGGGTGAACAATAAGCAGAAGGAGACATCTAATCTTGAGAGCTAAGGCTTTGGCAATTATCTTGTAGGAGATATTCAGGAAGGTGGTGTGCCTCCAATTGCAGATATCCTCAAGATCATCAACTTTAGGTAAGAATTTGATGCTCCCTTTATTTATGATAGAACCTAAAATTTTATTGTGATAGGCCTCAAGGTAAAATTTGTGCAGGTCATGACCTATAGCATCCCATAAGTATTTGTAGAACTCACAGGAAAAATCATCTGTTGGAAATATTCAGGAATTAACCGAGTTACTGAGAGGGGAGGGGTGAATCAGTAACTCCAAATTTTCTTTCAATTACAGATGTATTAACATGTAATTTACTTTAACCTTTGCATACAGAAAGCATGAAACTTAAAAGCATTCACAATAATGACACATAGATTTGGTTACCCAGAAACCTTCCAAAAGAAAGTAAAACTGGGGTGGGGATGAAACCCACAAAGCTTTAATACTGCATAATAAAGTTGGCCGGTTAAGGCTTACAATTTGATCACTTCTGATGATCTGCCCTGTTAGGAGCAATAAGGATTGCTAAATCCACCTTGTTAAAGGATTTACAAAACATACAATGAAGTATGCACTCGGTAAAGAGATTTTACAAAAGACTGTTAAGTCTACCCGGTTAAAGGATTTAGTACTGATTCACCTGTTAGGATGAAACAGTAGATCTCTTGCTTTGCAACTGGATTGCTGATTAAGATTCACTGATGTACTGATCACCTTCTGTGATGAATTTGTCTTTGTTGTTCCTTATATTGCTGAAGCCCTTTGTAATTCGCTTATCTTTGCCTTTCTTTCTTTTTCACATATATTCTTCTTTACATACTCTTGACATTTTTACAACATTGTTTATATACAAGTCTTAAACAATTAATTACAATTACAATTACAAAGTCGGCTTGACAAATAAACATAAGTGCTACTAAGTCAGCCCAAGTATGGTTACACGGTTCCTGCAAACTGACTCGGTGACTTTCTAATACTCGGCGTCCACTGCATTACTCGGCATCATCATGCACTTGGTAGAAGTGAAGGCATGGTTCATACTGATCACTCGGTAGGTTTTGAACTCGGTAAATACTGGTGACTCGGTAGACATGATGTTACTCGATTTACACTATCCTGTTCGGTTTGTACTAACTTGCTCAGTTTGCACTGTCTGCTCGGTTTGCACCCAGAATGCAAATAAGTGTTGTCACTAGTGGCAATTCTGCTTAATGCCAACAATCTCCCCCTTTGGCATTAGTGACAAAAACACTTATTGGCCAAAACTTATATACACGAATCATGCTGAGTTTTATTTTGATTTTTCAAAATTTGTCTTTGTTATAGGGCTTTATACATTGTCTCCCCCTTTCAATGTGCTAACTGTTTCTATACAAATCTTCTTCTATACATATCTCCCCCTTTTTGGCGATAATGCCAAAGGTGCATATACAAGTTATTTACAGAGAGAATCCAAAATTTGATAGAAAATCAAAATGTACCTTCATTATTACTGCCAGGGTTCTGTCCCAACTTTCTTGCAGAATCTTACATGTTTGTATTGCAATTTGGACTTCTGTAGAGAGTTCAATCATGTGATCTGCTATAGAGAAATGATTGTCATGAATCAATGTTTTGGAATGTTCAATGTGCTTATACATTGTATTCATGATGGGAAGGATCATGTGTTGGATGTCTAGCAGTGTGGACCGGATCCTTGTGTCTTCTTTTAGTAGATCAGACTGCATATTTGATAGGTGTGATATTTTCATGTGATGAGCAGAGCTTGAACTTGGTTCAAGTTGCAGCTTTTGTATGCTAATCTTCATATCCTCATGCATTTTATTCATTTTATCCTTAACATCCTTTGTGAACTCGGCAATATTGCACAATCTGGCCAAAAGAGAGGTAGCATTCGAATAGATAGATTCAATGTTTGACAAAACTGAAGACAATTCTACTTGGTTAATAGCTATGTGCTGAGCAATGTGCTCAAGCACTTTATTGTTGAATCTCTTCTCGGCTCTTTCAACTAATTTTTCTGTCCCAGATGAATTCTCATTGTATTTATTAACTGCTTCTGCTAATTGTAACAAAACATGTTGGGAGGAGTCTACTTTAATACCTAATGCATCAAACAAAATGTCCTTAGCATCCTTGATGATTTGATATTCCTTGTCTCTCTCCTCTTTAAGCTTCTTTTGTTTTGCTTTTCTTTGGAGGATCTCACCTATATTTTGCATTTGGTCCACTGATAGATTTGCAAAATCCAATGTAGGAATCTCTATCTCTTCATCTAGGTCTATATCCTCTACTACATTCTTACCCAAAAATTTTATACTTGGTAGAGCCTTAGGCTTATCTGTACTTAATGCTTTGGTAGTAGTGATAGTAGATAAAGTAGGGCTGGCTATAGAGACTGGTATACTTTCTACTGGAGAACTTAAAATATTTACACTTGAAGATTCAAAAACTGGAAAACTTACTGCTGGAAAACTTGATGATGCGGGAGACTGCAACTCGGTAGAAGAAATGGTAGTTGCTTCTGTTGTTGCTATAGATGATTGGACAAATGTGGAAGTTGTTGCAACCATGCTTGAAGGTGTCTCCAGGTTGGATATAGAAACTTTTACTGGAGAGGTAGGAAGGGATGCAATGACTTCTGCTGCTATCCTCACAGTATCATCTACCTCAGTGTCTTCTTCTTGTTCATCACTCTCATCTTCAATATCTTTTATTATGACTGTTTCAATACTCAGTTGGTGAAGGTGGTATATGTTCTTCCATGTAGCATTTGCAGCCTTCACAACCGATTCAATATTGTTGATCAAAATCAAACAAGTATTGAACTTTAATGTCATCTTACTTTCATTTTCTTTTAATGCCTTCTTTACTTCATCATTTTTCAAGCTCGGCATCAACGGTCTCAGGGTTTGATCAAATATGTCTATCACAGTTTGCTTTGCATTGCTCCATCTCATTTTTATTGGATTTAATAGAACTGCTGGAACCTATGGGGCTATTTCTTCAGGAGAGTATTTCCACTATCCCATCTTTTCAATAACAGCATCTTCTATTTCCTTCTATTTTGTTTCCAATTTGGTTTCATATTTTAAGGATTTTATGTTACTTACTCCAAATCCTGATCCATCTCTAAAGAGTTTGAGCTTTTCTTGAAGGTTTAGAGGAGGCCTTTTGAATACTATGTCTTTATCTGCCTTGTCTGCCTTGTCTGCCTTGCCTCTTGCATTTCTCCTTGTAAATATAGTAGTAGGAGGCTTAGGTGCCTTAGTGATGAATACCTTTCATTTCTTCTTTGCAGGTTTTGGTTCCTCTATTTTCTCATCCTTTTCCTCTTCTTCTTCATCTTTTTCTTCTTTTTCCTCGGTTATCATTTGCATTTTGGCTATCCTCTTCTTTCCTTTGTTTACCGCCTGTGGAAGCTTTATGCTTAGTTCAATTCTCACCTTAGCTTCATCATATGTTCCAAAATATAGAGCTTTGGGATTGACAGGCTGATTAAGAAGAGCTTCAATGATATTCTTGGTTTCATCAATATTTACCTCATAAGGAAGAGGTTTTACGTATACAATCCTCGGTTTAACTGCTTGAACATATACATTATCACAATCCACCATAAAACAAATGTCATCTTTGTAATCTTCCACCAACTTCTATGGAATCCGGAATCTGTCATTCATTTTCTCTTTGAAAGACTCAAAATAATTATCCATGATGCTTTCAAAATTTTCACACATTTCTGAGATGTATTCATTTATTTCATAGAGGACTAGCACATCTTTTCTCCATACAACTTTTCCTTTAGAAGGGAAGAATTTCTGAACATAGAAGAATAAATAGACCAATAAGGATCCAAACTTACATGGATTGTTTTTTGGAAGTTTTAATGCTTTCCATGTTTTTGTTAAACTGCTTGAACAATAAATCTGCTAGGTCAAACGTTAAGTTATTTTTGACCACTTTGTATGCTAGGTCGATAGCTTCACAGGAGACACTATTCTGTCGACTAGAACTGTAAATCTTATGGGCAATAATGTGTGTACCAAACTTCAGTTCAGCATCGGTAATGCTGCTAACTTTCATGCCTCTACCGTCCCACTCAGCTAGGGTTTTCTTCTCTAGTTCTGTCTGACCTAGGGTTTTGGTAGTTTTTGCTTTGTTCAACATGGGAAGACCGGTGATTTGATGAATCATCTTCTTTGTGATCTCTATAGGTTACTCAAGCCAAATCTTGCCATCATGTACACAGCTGAGAATGTATCTAACCCATTTATCTCAAAAGTTTCGAGGTAGATGTGCAATGTGAACTAAACCTTTATCTTCCAGATGTTTGTGCTCGGGTTTCAGAATACCATCCACACATAGTTCTTCACGCACAATATCTAGTTCTAGGTTCCCCATTTCATGAATTGAACAGTTGAAATGATTGCGGATATCGTTAATAAGTAGTACCTTAGGAGGAATCTGAGATTGAGCTCCGTTCAGATCTAGGGCTGCTGCAATTGCAGGCACAATCTTGAAATCTGGTGCTTTCCATTCCCCTTGGACTAACATATCAGATCCTTTCTTCACTGAGGTGCTGGATGATGCCATGGTAGCTCACAAAAAATTCCTTTCGCAAAAGTATTGAATCGCTGGGTTGCTCTTGAAATTTTCTGCTCTCAAAGTGCTAAAGGTTTGTGGTGAAGAATGAGTTCGATTACTTGCTTTTTGTTTATAATTCTATCATTAATGCTCAGTACAAATTAGGGTATGAATTCTGACAGACTGTCACCCACTAAGAATTAATTACTCGGTAAAGACTTCGCAACTCGGTGAACTCGAGAATTCATATTGCTCCGACCTCGCTTGGTAAAGACGGGTACCGACCTTGCTCGGTGAAGGCTGATACCGATCTCCCTGTGATCTTACTGCATCTTGTATGCTGATTTAGATCTTTCTTTTAATTCGGTTCTGAAACTGCTTGAGATTGGTCTATGAGAATACAGTTCCAGTGCTTTCTTAGAAATTTAGTTTCAGTCGGTAGAGCCATCCATTCCATTACTTGGACTAGATTGCTCGGTAGATTTAGGAATCCATTTTTGTCTTACCTGTTTCCTGACCTTAGTTGCTTCATTCTTCTTTCCATCTTCAACTTCACTAGCATTCATGCAGTTTCTGGCTATGTGACCGAGTTTAGTGCATTTGAAGCATCTTACGGTAGTATCTCTTTTCCTTAGATGATGTTTTATGCAATTCATGCCAATGTGTCCATATTCTCCACAGTAATGACATCTACACCAGGTGTTGTAGTCCCATCTAAACATTGCTTTCATAATTTGTTCTACTGGATTAAATGTCTTAGATCTGCACTCGGATGCCTTGTGACCTTGTTTGTTGCACTTGTGACAATTACCTCTGAATCTTGGTTTTTCCCTGCATTCATTTGCTTTGTGACCAGGTTGATTGCAGTTGTAACATTTTCCATTGAATTCTGCTTTTTCATTATTCCAACATTTATTTGAAGTGTGTCCTATTTTACCACAATGATTACAAGTAGGTTTTTGATTTCTTTAAGTACCTTGCTTAGAGGATTCGCCTTCTCCTTTGTATCCAAGTCCTGCTTTTCCTTTTTGCCTATGAAGATTTCGCTCATACAGCTGATTCAAGTCTTCTTGACTTTTCAGCATTCCTTCATTGATTTCTTTTTCAGCATTTAGGTCATCCACCAATCTTAGATCGATTTCCTTTTCAGATCTTAGTTCTTCTCTTGTGCTTTCTATTTCTGATCTTAGATTCAGAATTTCCTCATTTGTATGAGAGATCTGATCAATTAGGTTTTTTAGCTGAAGGGTTTTATTTTGGACTTCAATGTTCCTTCCATCTAATTCATCTTTCAACTTGTTTCTTTGTTCCAAGATCTCACAAAATCTTGTAGAGTGTAGCTCTTGTTCTCTTTTCAATTTTCTCACTTCTTCCTACAGAGACCCATTCTTTTCTAGAAGTTCTTTGACAACATTGTTTGCTTCATCTGAGTTATTTGAGGGAAAAAGATCTTCAATCTTTTCTTCAATGTAATTCTGATCATTCATCTGATTTGCAAGTTCCTTCCTTCTTCTTAGGGATTGGGAAAGATGTTCTTTTGCTTCTTTGAGTTTAGCTATGGCCATTTCCAGATCTGGCTTTTCATTTTCAATCACCTTGTTCAGTTTGAATACCTCCATTGTCTTGGATCTTTGCTCAAGCTAGTTAAGCTTTGTCTTGAGAACCAATGCTGCTCTGATACCAATTGTTGGAAATATTCAGGAATTAACCGAGTTACTAAGAGGGGAGGGGTGAATCAGTAACTCCAAATTTTCTTTCAATTACAGATGTATTAACATGTAATTTACTTTAACCTTTGCATATAGAAAGCATGAAACTTAAAAGCATTCACAATAATGACACATAGAGTTGGTTACCCAGAAACCTTCCAAAAGAAAGTAAAACTGGGGTGGGATGAAACCCACAAAGCTTTAATACTGCAGAATAAAGTTAGCCAGTTAGGAGCAATAAGGATTGCTAAATCCACCTTGTTAAAGGATTTACAAAACATACAATGAAGTATGCACTCGGTAAAGAGATTTTACAGAAGACTGTTAAGTCTACCCGGTTAAAGGATTTAGTACTGATTCACCTGTTAGGATGAAACAATAGATCTCTTCCTTTGCAACTGGATTGCTGATTGAGATTCACTGATATACTGATCACCTTCTGTGATGAATTTGTCTTTGCTGTTCCTTATACTGCTGAAGCCCTTTGTAATTTGCTTATCTCTGCCTTTCTTTCTTTTTCACATATATTCTTCTTTACATACT
>BSBK01014715.1:0-2500 GCA_027943335.1 Chamaecyparis obtusa | reverse complement strand
GTTATATGTACCAACTGGAAACCGCTCCTTCCGCAAATGAACCATGACTTCATCACCAACCTAAAATTCCTTATACCTCCTTTTCTCATCTGCCTTAGCCTTATACTGTGCATTCATCTTGGTAATATGCTTCCTCACCTCCTCATGGATGTTCTTCAAGTGTTCTGCAAAATCCTCAGCTTCAGCACTACTTATTTCTCCTTTATCTATCTTCCTCAATTCAGATGCATTTCTTGGACTACTTCCATATACAATATGGAATGGTGATTTACCAGTGCTTCTATTGACAGAATTATTATATGCAAATTCCACCTGTGATAAAATCAAATCCCATCCCGTTGGCTTATCTCCAACCAAACATCTCAGCAAATTTCCCAAGCTCCTATTCACCACCTCTGTCTGTCCATCAGTTTGTGGATGATGTGATGAACTAAACTTCAAATCTGTCTTCAACTTCTTCCACAATGTACGCCAGAAATATCTAACAAACTTAGTGTCCCGATCTGAAACTATGGTCTTTGGCAAACCATGAAGTCTCACTACTTCTCTGAAAAACAATTCTGCTACATGAACAACATCATTAGTCTTCTTGCAGGGAATAAAATGTGCCATC
This sequence comes from Chamaecyparis obtusa, assembly GCA_027943335.1. Taxonomy (NCBI): domain Eukaryota; kingdom Viridiplantae; phylum Streptophyta; class Pinopsida; order Cupressales; family Cupressaceae; genus Chamaecyparis; species Chamaecyparis obtusa. Next base: position 1,887 of record BSBK01014715.1, on the reverse strand, counting down.
TTTGAAAATTTGTCAACTACCACAAAAATTGAATCATGTCCCCGCTATGTCCTCGGTAAACCAAGAACAAAGTCCATGCTGATATCCTCCCAAGGCTTCTCTGGTATAGATAATGGCTGATACAACCCTATATTCTGCTTCACTCCTTTTGCCATCTGACATACTCTGCAACTCTGTACAAACTTGTTCACATCTTACTGCAACTATGGCTAATAATAATTCTCACTAACCAAACCAAGGGTTTTGTCATGACCAAAATGTCCAGCCAGTCCTTCGCTATGCTTCTCCTTGATGAGATTCTTCCTCATAGAACTTCATGGAATGCACAACTAACTCCCTCTGAATAGCATATCATCCTGGATGATGAAATCCAACCATTTCGTCCTGTCTAGAGTAACAGGTTCTGTACAAGCTTTCCAAGCTTCACCAAAATCAGAATCCTCTAGATACAAATTCTTGAGTTCCTTGAAGCCAACCACTTCAATCTGCATTTTTGTCAGCAATAGTTGCCTTCTGCTAAGAGCATCTACAACCCTATTAGACTTTCCACTCCTGTGTTTCAAAACAAATGTATAACTCTGCAAAAACTCAACCCATTTCAAATGTCTTTGATTCAATTTTCATTGACTATTCAAATATTGCAAAGCTTGATGATCAGTATACAAAACAAACTCATTAGGAAGTAGATAATGTCTCCACTTCTTTAATGCCTGAACTATAGCATAAAATTCTTGATCATAAACAGAATATTTCCTCTTAGCATCATTTAACTTCTCACTGAAATAAGCAACAGGTTTACCTTCTTGGCTCATAACAGCTCCGATTGCAGTACCACTAGCATCACAATCTTCTTGAAACACCTTATTGAAATCTAGAAGTGCTAAAATAGGTTGTTCTGTAACTTTTTGTTTCAATAATTGAAAACTCTTTTCTGCTCCTTTAGTCCACTTAAACTCTTTTTTATCCCTCTCATTATTTCAGTCAAGGGTCCACAAATACTGCTAAAATTTTTGATAAACTTTCTGTAAAAGCTAGCTAGACCATGAAAAGATCTTACCTCAGTAGCACTCCTTGGAGTAGGCCATTCAAGGATAGCATGTACCTTCTTTGGGTCCATTTTTAGACCTTCTGCTGAAACTACAAATCCCAAATACACTAACTCTTTCTTCACAAAATTGCACTTCTTCAAATTAATCAACAATTTCTCTTCTCTCAACTTCTCAAATACCATACGAATATATATCATATGCTCATCCAATGTCTTACTAAAGATCAAAATATCATCTAGGTAAACAATGACAAACTTACCCAGAAATTCTTTCAGAACCTTGTTCATGAGCCGCATGAAAGTGATCGGTGCATTGGTTAGCCCAAAAGGCATGACTAACCACTCATATAGTCCTTCCTTTGTCTTGAAGGTAGTCTTCCATTCATCTCCTTCTCTGATCCGAATCTGGTGATATCCACTCTTCAGATCTATCTTTGAGAAATACACAACTCCACTCAAACAGTCCATAATATCATCCATTCGTGGCAATGGAAACCTATACTTGATTGTGATCTTGTTTATTGCTCTGGAATCTGTACACATCCTCCATTCTCTATTCTTCTTTGGTGCTAATACCGCTGGTACAGTACAGGGACTTAGACTCTCATGGACCAATCCTTTCTGTAACAGTTCATGTACTTGTCTGTTCAACTCCTCACTTTCTGCAGGTGTCATTCTGTGTGCTGCCTTATTCGGCAAACTCGCTCCTAGGATCAAGTCCATCTGATGACTGATCTTCCTGACTGGTGGTAATCCATTAGGCACGTTATCGGATACAATATCCTGAAACTCATTCAACAAATCTACAACTTCTACAGGGACATCTTCTACTTCCTCTT
>BSBK01014714.1:0-67303 GCA_027943335.1 Chamaecyparis obtusa | reverse complement strand
ATTTGGACACTTAAGATATTATTGTTTTCTCAAAGAATTCGAATAAATGCCCAAGCATAATAGATTTAAATTATTTTAGCTAATTAAATAGCTACAATATATTTTTTATAATTTAAAATTTTAAGAAACATACATTGTATACTATAATTTTATATATATATATATATATATATATATATATATATATATATATATATATATTATATATATATATATATATAGTATATATATATTATATATATATATATATATATATATATATAAAATATACTATATTCTAATTGGTCAAAACAAATTTTTTCAACTAAATCTATTAGTTTTAATTATTAGATAGATTTCTTTGTATTATTCATTATTAAATTAAATTTATTAAATATATAAATAAGTTTATAATATTGAAAATTAAATAAAATAATTTTGAGTGGTGAATTAGACAACACCATGTTTTCTACACTATGTTAATTATTTACTCTATTTTCACAACACGGTGCAACATCACCAGTTAACTATCTGACTAATTGTTCTAAGAACACTTGTGCCTTCCACTAGGTGATCTCCTTTCCACTGTAACTCTATCCATAAATCATCAAACATGATGCGGTCATGCCAGCAACTCCATGGCACAGTCAAGATCACAAAAACTAAATTGTAACAATACAATCATAACCATCTTGACACAATAATCAAATCATCACTCCTCGGCTTCAACCTATTCTTCCTATCTACTTGAAAAAATTTAAACAATCATAAGTCACCACACACATAAGATAAACCTATGTAGTCATGGATATTTCATCTAGAGACATCACTTGATCTTCCTTTATGATTGTACACTCCAACTCATACCATAGCTCTAGATCTAATCTCTTTAACATACCTCATGTAATGCTCAAAAATTGGGAAAAAACACACCAAGGTTTTTTTTTAATAAAACACTAAATTTATCTAAGTTGACTAACAAGTTACAGCTTACTACCTAAAGTTCTTAGTGAGAACCTTGAACAAGTTCAAGGGGCATCATGACCAACATAGACTTGGTCAGCTTCTCTTGAAGATTAAAGTTTCAATGCCATCTTTATAATGTGTCCCAATTGAAAAAGAACATTGAATAAGGTTGAGAAGTTAATCTAAATCAAGGGTTGAGCTGAGTTATAATACACTCAAATTAGATAGTTAAAATGAGCTATGGGACACTTGTATTAATGTTCAAATTGTCTAAAAAAATGGTGATTTAATAAAACCCCTTAATAATAGTTATCCTAATTTTGATTAAAATGATTAGACATACCTGAACATGGGCTGACACTAATCAAATCATTTAGTATTAAAGTCCCTTACGTAAATAGTAACTCACTTGAGTCTAACTATTGAATCCTCTTACATGGATAAGTTTTGTATGTTTTAAATTCAAGTGCACTATGTTTTCGATAACTATTTTTCTTTCAATCCCACTTTTCCCCTCTATACCATCATAAATTGTAAGCAATTAAGTGGTGTACAATTGCATGATTATTTAGCACCTATCTTGGTGTATTTTTATTGTAGCTTACATAATAGGTCTTCATAATTGTACTTAATTAATACCTAAATTCAAATATGGGTCCTCTCTCCCTTCATTATAATTTAAAATTAATTTAAGAACTTATTTATAGTATGAAAAAGTGTTGTGAGGTAATAGGATAAGGAAAGTACTATATTAGGGTAGAAATATGTATGAAAAGAGGCAAGTTGTATAAAAGGGATCAAATATAACTAGGACTTAAATTCTTAGTAATTTTGTGCATTGATGTTGGGATATTATGAAGTGGATGGTCTAAAATGATCTATGTAAGAAGTTATAACTTGTTATAATGTAAAATAGGGTGAAACAAGATGGATAGGTGAAGTGAAGGTAATATCCCAATGTACACATGTAGAATATCAAGGAAATAAATGAGAAGTATTTACCTACATATAGGATAAGATAAATTTATGGATGTAGGATTGGAAATATGGAATAAAATATGTTATCCTCCTACTATAAGAGGTATATATTAAAGAAAATTATGCCTATCATATATACATATATGAATTATTTAAGTAGGTTCATATGATAATCATCTCTCCTCTCTCTCTCTCTCTCTCTCTCTCTCTCTCTCTCTCTCTCTCTCTCTCTCTCTCTCTCTCTCTCTCTCTCTCTCTCTCTCTAATATAGGGGCATTCTTGGTCCTCGGAAAATCTACATGGTGTGGTGTTGTTTTGGTTTAGTATTACTTTATTGCAACTTTAAGTGAAGGTCATGGTTATTGAAGGAGACACGGTTGCTGAAGGATCTCAGTTTTCTCTGGTGCTTGGTGAAATTCATACTCGAGGATGCTTGTGGTGCTCGGTTGACATAGTGCTCGATGATGCTTGGCATGCTTATTTATTTCATTGGTGCTCAGTATTTTTGGCTTATCTACTGGAGTTCTTGAATATTTTCTGGGCCAACTTGGTGCATTTATGTTGCTAGCTTTTGTTGGATTCTCCTATGTAGATCTTGTGGCTGACATGGAGAATTAAATGTTTGTAAGGCTTTTTGTGAACCGACTATTATTGCATTTAATATTTGTTTGTAGTAGAAGCCAACTTCACTTAGGAGTTAATTGTTTCTTCCAGTCAACTTGTGGCTGAAGATTGGGTATTTAAGGGGTGTTTGGGTAGTTCTTAGGCAATAGTCTTGGGGAACAAGATAAGTGAAGTTGTGGAAAAGATCCTATGAGATCTAGTAGATCAGATTCTTGTCTGGTAGTTTTTAATAGATTCCTAGTGGTTTGCATGCTTGGAGACAAGGAGATTTCTTGGTGGCTTGCGAGCACAAGTTTAGATCTTCCTTAGGGTTTCCATCAATTTTTGATTTGTTTCAGAGCTAGATTAGCTGGATTTGTATTGGATTTTTTTTTATCTTGAAGAATTAATTCTTATTTGTAATTTTCCCTAACCCAAAAGGCTTTACAACTAGGCATGTTAATGAAAATTTAGTTGAATTCTAATCTTATTATTATTATTTCATTGTGTTGGTGTTTTTCTACAAGGTTGGACTATCCTTAATTGGATCCTCCATCCCCGCCTTACGTCAGGTGGTATCAGAGCGAGAAGATCTTCAGTACGTGAATTGATCTCCAAGTTGAGATAGTTTGCACCAGGACCTTATTGGTGATTTGTTGCTTTGGGATTTTTTATGATCTTGAAGGATGCCTCTGAGAAGATTGGACCCTATAGAAATTGTAGATCTTTGTGATGCTATGGATTCAAAGATTATAGAGAAGGTGAAATCAAATTTCATATCTGAGATGGAGTTGATGAAGATAGACATGATTGCTGAGATCATGAGAACTATTACTAGTATGCCAAGGAATCTTGGTACTAAAGATGGTTGTGATGAAGCTGCTAGATTTAGTGGTGATGACCGAAGAGATAGATCTAGTGAAGATAGAACTAGTTGGTTGCATAGATCTATAGCTTAGTTAAGTAATAGTTACCAAATGGAAGCTTCTAGTTTCTCTAGTACTTTGAGGCCTGAGAATTTGATTGACTAGACTGGTAAACCAGTAGAAGACTTATTTGAGCTTGAGGAAATTGAAGATCCTCTTGGAGTAAGATTGGCATAGACAAAGTTGAAAGGATATGCTACACTTTGGTGGAAAGAACTACAAAGAGAAAGAGAAGATGAAGGTGAAATGAAGATCAATTGGTGGAGGTTGATGGTGACTAAGTTGAAAGCTAAGTTCATACCTATTGACTATGAGCTTGACTTGTTTAAGAATTTGCAGAATCTAAAGTAGAAGGATCTAACTATTGAAGACTATACCGATAAGTTCTATAAACTTACTATCTGGTTTGGACATAGAGAGCTTGGTAAGGAAAAGGTAGCTCGACATGTGAATGGTTTGAGATTCAATATCTAGGATGAGCTTGGAATGTTAAAGATTGATTTGGTTGAAGATGCTTATCAGTATGCTCTAAAGGTAGAAGATAAGTTGAAGCAAAAATAATAGAGTAATCCTCAAGGGAAGGATAAGATTGATCACTTGGTAAAGGATAAACTGACTATAGAAGATGAACTAAAACCTATGGAGCTGAAGAAGAAGACACATAGGGTTATCTTTAAGGGTACTTGTTACAATTATGGAGGAGAACGCCATCATTCTTTTGAGTGTACACAACTGAAGAAGGCTAGTGACTAAAGGACTACTATGGTGAATGAGGACAGCCAGAAGGAACTTGAATTTGAGAACTGGCTAGTTTGACAAACATTTCTTGGTGCAAAGGTGGAACCTTGTCAAAGGAGTAACTTGTTTAGAACTCAGTGCAAGTTAGAAGGTAAACTCTATGATGCTATTGTTGATAGTGGTAGTACTGATAACCTTTTTACTGAGGATATAGTCCAAAAACTTGGTTTGAAGAGGGTTAGACATCCTTATCCTTATAGGATTGGCTGGTTGCAAGATGTTTATACTTTAGAAGTCAGGGAACAATGTCTTGTTGATTTTTAGATTGGCTAGTATAAGGATCAAGTGTTGTGTAATATTGTGGAGATGAATAGCTATCATATATTTCTCGGTATACCTTGGCAATATGATTGCAAATTTATGTATGATTGTGTCATAAATGTGTTTATTCTTGAAAAGGATTACATGAGGTTTTCCTTGATGCCTTTGTTAGATGCAACACTCGGTAGGAGTAACCTAAGTTTTGATAACTGAGTTGAGTTGTTGGATCCTATGAGGTTGGATGATCAATGTGAGAAAAAGACATGTGTGTTATCAAGGAAAGACTTGAAGAGATAGAGAAAGTTGAAGTGGAAGAGTATATATGCAAAGTGAAAAGATGGAGGACATGTATGTGAAGAACTAGTTTGGGATTTATGTGCTAAATCTTGGAAGATGTTCTTCCCACACATGAACATATTTTCAAACCTAGGGTGTTTGATGTAGGGGTATTCTTGGTCCTCAGTGAATATACATTGTGTGGTGTTTTTTTGGTTCATTTTTACTCAATTATAGATTTAATCGACAGTCTCAATTATTGAAGGAGGCTCAGTCGCTAAAGGAACTTGGTATATCTGGCACTTTGTGAAAGTGGTACTCGGTGATGCTTGTGGTGCTTAGTCAACATAGTGCTTGATGACACTTGGCATGCCTAGTTATTTCACTAGTGCTCAGTAGTTTATCTAGTGCTTGGTAGTTTTAGCTTACCGACTGGAGTTCTTAAAGATTTGCTTGGATGACTTGGTGCATTTATTGTTGGTAGATTTTGTTAGATTCTCCTATGTAGATCTTGTAGCTGAAATGGAGAATTAAATGTTTGTAAGGCTATTTGAGAACTAACTGTTGTTGTATTTAATATTTGTTTGTAGTAGAAGACGACTTGACTTAGGAGTTAATTATTTCTTCTAGCCAACTTGTGGTTGAAGATTGGTATTTAAGGGGTGTTTGGGTAGTTGTTAGGCAATAGTCTTGGGGAACAAGATAAGTGAAGTTGTGGAAAAGATCTTGCGAGATCTAGGGGATAGATTCTTATCTGATAGTTTGTAATAGTAGAGCTAGTGGTTTGCATGCTTGGAGACAAGGAGATTGTTTTGTGGCTTGTGAGTACAAGTTTAGATTTTCCTTAGGGTTTCCATTAGTTGCTAATTTTTTTTAGAGATGGACTAGCTAGAGTTGTATTAGATCTTGGTTGATCTTGCAGAATTACTTCTTGTTTGTAATTGGCCCTAATCTAGAAGGCCTTATAATCGGGCATGTTAATGAAAATTTAGTTGAATTTAGATCTTGTTGTTGTTATTCCACTATGTTGGTATTTTCTTGCAAGGTTTGACTATCCTTAATTGGATCCTCCATCCTTTCCTTGTGTCACTCACTCCCTCTCTCTCTCTCTAATGTGTTGGTTCCTCAAACTGAACTTTATGCTTTCAAAAGAAATTAATACATCTATAGTGTTTAAGGTGGGGTTAGATCCAAATATGAGTTTTAAGATTACTAGACAAACTATAGGGAAAAGACTACCCTTTGCACTTCTAGCTTTGCAAAACCAAGGAGAGTACTCCTAATCTAGTAAAATAAAACTTATTTTAACAATTACAGACTGGATTTAAAATGATATATAGATGATAAGAAAATACTAAATGATAACAACTTATTTATTGATTCTCCATTACCATTAGATGGGATAGAACATGTAGATCACAATACTTAAAAGATTTTTTATGGATTTTTATCAATACTTTAGGAATACAATAAGAACTCATTAGACAATTATTTCTATAAACTAGCTTCACTGCTAGCCAGTGCCTTATTCATTGGGTGACATCTTCACTACAAAATGAAATATAGAGACAATATATTGAACTTTGATGATTTATATCCTTAGAAAATACTATCACCCTATGATGATTCTAATCAAATGACTCCTAAAATTCACACTACTTACTGATATCCTTATGCAAACTTAAGAGAATTAGTGTTGTCTCTAGAGCTTATTTAATTTGATCTTTAGACCAAAGCTGAAGAATATCAACACATACACAGATAATCCATGTAATGAATCTGACAACTCATATCTCAAAGAAATAGAACACCAAGGAGAAATATGAACTTTGGATTTTATTCAATTTTCTATATCATCTGTATGTATACATAATGCTTTAAAATAAAAACCATCTGAAAAATTGGCTTAAAACTAGCAATAGTTGGTATTCTATAAAAAAGATGGCATAATGCAGTATATTGTATCCTAGACTTAGAAGTTGTCAATCAAATGCTCAAGTTTTGGTCCTTCTAAATGATCGAGGAAATCCTTTTATAGAACAAGGATTGCAAACAAGCTATAGATCAGTTAGGAAAATATGAAAGATTACATAGATAAGACAAAGGACATAAAGCACACAAAGAAAGCATTCATTTGCAATTTTCGAAAGTGTAGGTTAATTTGAGTGCTAGGTCTTCTCCAATAGTTTCTAAAAATAGTTCTAATTCTACCAAGTGTTGCCAAAATGTCCTAATTAGCCTCTTCCTATTGAACTTCCATTTCTAAGATCCCCAAACAATACCCTTAGCCACATTTCTCAAAATATCAGTCCTTTGTATTTAACTAGTATGGCATTTTAGGAAAATAACTCTGATCAAGATGACTACCTAATACCTCACTTATCAACCTTCTACCTATGACTGTCCTTGGAAAATAAAACTGATTCAATCTTGTTGCTTTTGGTTCTTTTCCTAGGACATCAGACAAATGTCGTTAATAGAAAACCACTCAATTAACCTCTTTTAAAACTCTTAGCCATGTCAAACCTACTAGAAACCAATCAAGAATGAGCACCTCAGCATGACTTGGTAGTGGACCCACTTTCTTCTTACCATGGCAAGCACCTTAACCATACTGGATCTGGTGAATTGGCAACTAAAGGCTTTTGCTAGATCTTAGAATACTTTACTTAACTGGGATCTTATCTAGAGATCACACAAATGAAGCATTCACATGGTCACTAAATCCTTTCTTATCCTAAAGTTTAATCTAGAGATCTAGCACCAACCATTAGATCTTGACCGCATCAATAGAGCATGTTAAATCCTTGAAACCTTTGTATTAACTCATCTCTTGTTTGGAGAACATGTGAATGAAGATCTCTCTGTATCACTAAATCTTTCACTTACCCTAGGTTATATCTAGAGATCCCACAAACACAGACATTTGCATAATATCATAACCTTTACTTGACCTCAGGTTATATTCTGAGATTCATTGACCACTATCTAATCATGACTGTATTAATGGTTCATATTGAAACTTCAAACCCTTTACCTTAACTCAACTTCATCTGGTGATCCAAAAACTAAAGACACCTCATATTCTCTGAATGATTTTCTTAACCTTAGTTCTTTCATGAGATTCAGCGAATTCCTTATTCTCCAAGTCACTAAATAACTCACTTAACTTAGGTTCCATTATGAGATTAAACATTGACCGTTGATCTCTGAATCTATCTATGGTTGTCACTGAATCACTCAATGCTTTAGGGTTTCACTACTTGATCATGAGATTTGGTGAATGCTTTATTCACTAAGTTGCTAAATGAGTTAGGACTTAGCCATTATATCCAGAGATCACACGAATGAGGAGACCTTGCACTATAAATACCCTTGTCATTGAATCACCAAATTCTAGCGAACAAGAGATATCAATTTTTGTTGAATCATTGGATACTTTACTTAACTGCTAAGGACTTAACCCTTTCTTGTATTTGTCATAACCCAATCAATCTAGAGAATACGTGACCAAAGGAAATCTCATAATTGCTGAACCATTTCTTTACTCTGGGTTTCATTCGGAGAATACATGCCAGCCATTGATCAAGATCAACATCAACAGTCTAGGTTCAATCTCATGGCCCTAAAGGCTTGACCAGTTCATTTGGAGATTCAGTGACAACTGCAAAACTTGACCGCCTGTTGGATCGCTAAATGTTAGATACATAACTGCCAAGATTGGGAGAATACACAAATCACTCATTGATTGAATCGATGAATACAAGACTTAACTACTCGGGATAGAAAATAAAGCATGTGTAGAATGGAGACTTAAGTGGCCAGGAAAAATTAATGAAGAAATAGACTTGTTCAAGGGCTTTGGACTTAGACAAATTTCATGAAACCCTAGGTCATAATTTCATAGAAAAATGCAAGTGAAGATTGAATAGAGTTGCTGAATCTGAGACATATCTTAAATAGAATCTAATAAAGGCTGGTAATGTATGTTAAATAATGAAATTTAACTTGAAATTTGGTTCACCTATTTAGAAATGTCTAGCAAAGTAGAAATAAGAAAGCTATGGCTATAATAAAAGCATGAGCATGGCCAAAATAAGGGAATCTTGGCTAGAATTAGAGCAAAAATAGGCGAAAACAAGGGAGCATGGTAAGAATAATAGATCGAACAATGACTACAGTGCCCTTATATCAATAAAAAAAAATTAGCCAAATAAATTTTAAGAAATTAATTTTTTAAATATATTTTTGTCAAGAAAAATGCATTTATATTTTAGTTAATATAAATATTTGTGAAACATAATAAATATATGACTTCTAATTTATTATTAAAAAATTATTAGTAACAAGTTACATAGCCTATAATTCTACAACCTACGACATAAATTAAGAAATAAAAGTATTTATTGCACATTGTGAGAAAAAGTTCTCTTTTAATATCTATGTGAGAAATATTAATGCAATTTCACCATATTCCATTTTTCAGCGTTGTGTCAAAGGCATTGATTGTTTGAAATGTTGTGCGGGTAAATTGGTTTTAAGGAATATGGAATGGATAAGGCAAAGTTTGTAGTAAAAATATTACAAAATAGTAGAATGGGGGACACAAAATCCTTTTGTAGGCCTTCCATATCTTAGGATGAGTTAATCATGAAAATTAGCTTGATTTATTTCATAGAAGGAATGACTTATGTTAAAAATAGGTGCTTAAAGAAGGGTCTCTTAAATATTATCTAAAATTAGATGGTTTTACAATAAAAATTCAAATAATAGTTATAACCAATAAATCTATTTGTTATAAAAAGAATCTTAAAATTGACATAATAATAACTATAAGGTGTTTTTCAAATTTTTTTGTAAATACTCTCAATATGATCTATATTGCAAAATTTAATTTAAAACTATTTTATCTTAAAATTAAAAACATACAAAACCTAAACTAAATCAATTTCAAAGATCCTATATGAATAGGAAAACAAAGAGGACAATTCCATAGGTATGTGATGCAAGAGCATCCTACGTGTAAGAGCAATCTTGCATCACCCGAAAATATTTATGGTTTCTTTTTCAATAAGGGTTATCTTGTGCAGAGTTTCTATTTCTAGAAAGTTCCTTTTTTTTGTAATTTTTCATTTGTGCTCAAAATGGTCTATTTTATTCCCTAGAGGTTCATTTTGGTCATATCAATCTGCCAATAAAGTTTCATTACCAAATCAAGTGTAGATTGGAAGATATTGAAAATTTATGGTATTGGCAGCAGGGTACAGAAACTTTGAACTCAGTTTTGAAGGCTTTAGAGGCCCTAGATGAGGTCAAAACTTTTTCTAACTAGAGATTTCACAAGTTAAGCATTGTAGAGCACTTTGTGGCCTTTCTGAAAAGGGGTCATAATAGTCAATCGGATCAACGGGCGATGACTTATGGTCTCCAAAAGTTGGGTCACCTGAAATGGTAGAAAATAATTTTCCTTTAAAATTTATGTTCATGTTTCAAAAGTTTTTTTGAGCTGACTATGATGTAATAAAATGAAAAATAAAATAATTCTAAGTTTGGTCGGCCTTGTTGGCTAAAATTCTAGAACCTTCCCAGACGGTGGAAAATGCCTATATAAGGAAGGTTGTAATATTGTCTTAGGTAGTTCAGAATAGTTCTGGGTAATAGATCTAGGTATTGATTCAAGGATTTGGCCAACAGAATATTGTAAGGGAAATTCCCATGTGGCTCTACTTATTGTAATTCTAAAATTTTTAATTCTACATTTGTGGAGATAATAAGAAGCCCATTTTCTATTCTCACAATTGCTATTGTTTCTTTCTTTCTATTATGTGTTTGTGGCATTAAGGGGAGCACGCTTCATCAGTATGTTATTATGCCAATGTACAATAGTGATTAGGAAAATAAAGAGGACAATTCCATAGGTATGTTATTATTACAATCTACAATAGTGATTAGGAAAACAAAGAAGACAATTCCATAGGTATGTTATTATGCCAATTTTACTTGTACCAAATCCTTCCTTTTGATGTTATACTTCTAATTGGTTCCCTTAATATTCTTCTTTGATATCCCCCTCTAAAGTTTGTGAGAAATGGAGAAATTAGGTTGGTGGAGGAGATGAAGAAGATGAAAGAAAACCTTTGAAACCTCCTCCCATTGAACCTAAGACTAGTAAAGAGTAGCATGAACCAATGCACCAGTCAGATATTTCTTTTGGTTGAGAGTTGTTATATAAGGGATTCTCTTAGTTTTTGTTTAAATATTGGATCAGTTCATAGTTCATGACTTTGTTAGTATTGTTATATAAGGGATTCTCTTAGTTTTTGTTTAAATATTGGATCAGTTCATAGTTCATGACTTTGTTAGTATTTTTTATGTTTATAATTTCTACATATGAGAAATTTTCCTTTGATGTTGAGGTTATTCCTCTTGTAAGTCAACTGGAAAGATTCAAATTTCTTTCAAGCATGGGGTAAAGCATCTAAGTAATAATAGTGAATCATCTGTGATGTGTATTGTTGTGCTACATTAGGCATATACATAGTGCAGTTATATGATGCATTAACATTCTTGATATGTGGAGTTCATAGAATTAAATTCAAATATTATTTTGCGAATTTTATCTAAACTTTTAACATAATTTTTTTTAAAGTAAAAACAAATTATCATTAATTTCAAAGATTTCATATAAGAATAATTAAGAGAATGTTAGAAACAAAAAGGATAATTCCATACATGAAATAGTAGAAAATAATGAATTCAAAACAACAAAGATGATGAACTTTTCAATATGAAACAATAGAAATCAAAGAGTTGAATAAAACATAGACGATCAACAGGAAATAGTTGAAGCAAGTTGATCACACACTTTCATGTTTTTTCTTTCATTTTTTCTTTACCAAATCATACCCTACTAGGTTTTTATACCCTACTTTTAATGTATAATCGATCAACAATACTTTGCAATATAGTAAAAGCTTGGCCTTCTTACCCGACTTTCATTATAGCCTTAAACCCCTTATGCATTCTCACATCCTCTAGGCTAAATTTAGTATCATGCTGGGTAAGTAAAAAGGTAATTAGCAGATGCCCTTTATCTAGGGTCCAATAGATGAATTCAGTTTCAAATGTTATAGGAGCATAATAAGACTTTAATGTAATTCTATACCCATTATGCATATTCATCTTCAGACATTTCAATTAGCAATTAAGATACTTTTTAGTCCTGGTAACTCTTCCACCCCTACGCTCCATAGATCATGACTTCCTACAATCTTGATTTCCTCCAAATCAAGTAGATGTGTAAGGCTTTGTAATGATTTCAAACCTTCACAATCATTTACTTGGAACACTCGAATCGCTACTAGAGTAGATAACCTTGATATTGTTTCCAATTGAGGACATTTATACACTGTAAGAGTATTCAAACCCTCTATAAAAAATTGTACGTATTCAAATAAATTTTAATAATTATTTAATGAAAAAATGTATATCTATTTATGTGAGTTTATTGTAATATTAACTATTTGTAAAATTATACTTATAGAATATTTTACTCATAGTTCATAGTAGAGATAGTAGTTCTTAGGGAAGTAATGACCCATTGAATTCAGAACATGGTGTGCCAGAGAAGTGAGTGCATTGTAATGAGGATCTTGTACCTCCAAGTTCATAGGCTATCCACTTTGGTCATGCATTGCTAGATTTTATCCAAGTGGGGATTCAACAGATATTGTCCTTGACAACCATAGGATTTGTAAGCCTGTTTGTGCATTCATTTTAGAATAATTTAGCAATCAATCATCTTTGTCCTTGCCATAAAATCATCAAAAATAGTAGTCAAAAAGTCAAAAATTTCCCAAATTTTCTAAACAAAACTACAAAATACCAGAGCTACACATTTGTTAACAATTAGTCCACATTTGATTCACTATACTACACATTCATAACTATCACCATGCATATAATCAAACCTATTGTGCATCTGTTTAATATCATTGCACATACATAAAAATATCCTGCACATTTCTCCTTATGCATTCATAATAGAGGATTTTTGTACGAACTTTGGCCTTTTCAAAAATACTTTTTTGGATACCCAATTTTGTCTTCTTCTTGATCCTGGAAAAATATTTGATCTAGACAACACTTTGATACCTAGTTTAACCATTTTCTTCAAAATTTATCATCGTTCTATTCATCCATAGTCCTCAAAACCACCATTTAGTTTTGATACCTACTACTTTTAACATGATATTGATCTGCATGAGCTCCCTATTAGGATTTATCATCCTTACCTAAGAATTTACTTGGATTTTTATCTCTTGATTGTCTTTGTCATATCATAGTGAGATCTATACCTCCTATAGAATTAGACTATCAACTCATCTCAACACTTTAGGGTCTCTTTCTACATCTATCTTTCCAACACATGTCCATTTTTTCATCAAAACTTTCATCAGATCATCATCTTTCACCTTTTTATAGTTCAAACTCGATCTCAAAAACTCAAAGAACCTGTCAATCTGGAATCTATAGACAAGATGGTAGGAACTAGTAGTGATGAAAATCCTTGGTCCAAATTTTCTAAAAAGGATACAATTTTTACAACCGAGGAAGGGAAAAAAAATGAAGAATTGAGAGAATCCATGTAAGATCCTATGTTCCATAAGGTCATGGAAAGAATCTTAGACATGGATATAGAAATATACTTCCTCATGCTTGCTCAACAAGGAGGTAGACTACCCACTGATTTGATGTCTCTACTCTCAAAGAACCCCCTTTGACAAATGATGAAGAAAGACCTAGTGGTTCTCAAGAGACACATGCTCATGGAGCTATGGAAGAAAAACAACATAGTGCTTCCCACAATACAAAATGACCTACATTATCTTTGGACCTTGTTTTACAACAAATCCAAATGCTTCAACAACCAATTCATGACATTCAAACTAGATATTCAACCAAGAAATATTCCTTAGATTATATATGTCCTTATCCTTCTGACAAGTATTTAGCAATTATTCCATTCCCTCCTCATTTTGAGGTGCCTAAATTTGACAAATACAAATGTAATTCAGATCTATAAGACCACATACATGAGGTTTGTGTTTCTTGTATTGAAGTCTCTCACAGTGACACTTATCTTTTGTGACTATTTCCATGTAGTTTAGGATGACAAGCCATGGAATGGTTCTCCAAATTACCCCCAGGCATCAAATCATTCAATGAACTTATTGACAGATTTGTGACTCATTATTCATACAACATCAAACATGAGGTCACTATGCTTGATATTTACAATGTGCAACAAAATAATGGAGAACCTTTTCTTGCATTTTTCCAAAGATGGCGTCAACTATTTTCCAAATATCCATGAACAATTATCACACAAGAAATGATGGATATCTTGGAGCATAACCTTACACTAGAAATGAGATATACGTTACAATTGAAATGTCCCCCATGTTTTAACAAACTAATTGAAAATAGAGTCAAAATTGAGGAAGCTATGGTTAGAAAAGGTGAGATTAAGCTCTATACTAAAGACAATATTGGTTCTTCAAGCTCCAATCCCAATAACAACAATAATGACAAATCAAAATTTTGGAACAAAAACAAGAACATTGTCAATGATGGGATTGTTGATAACTGACTTGTTAAACCAACACAAGTCATCTTAAATCTCACAAGAAAATCTAATGCTACTCAACCTACTCATAGTAATAAAATTACAACACATAATAGCAATAATAATTAGTCAAATTCAAGGTTACCTTTTATGCCATAGAATAGAACTTTTACTCCTTTAGGTGAGTCTCTTGAATCTGCACTAAGGAAATTGATCACAAAGAAACTCATTGTACTTCCTGAAATTAGAGGCTATGAACCAAGGGTAAAACCTTCTTGGTGGAATGATAATGATTATTAAAAATTTCATAGAGGGAAAGGTCATAAAACCAATGATTTTCAAAACATTAAAAATGTGATAAAAGACTTGACATAAAGTGTTGAAATAAGTGTAGATAGACATACCTCAAATGAGTCACACATGGATTTTAAAGATCCACTTCCTGAGCATGAGAGAGGAATTTATTCCAATACTAAGGGTGATAATTAAGCCAACTAAAATATCACATCCTATAAGTATGTTAATCACATCTCATAATGTCACCCTTCTTAGTATTATGCCAATGTGATTACTATCAAAGAAAAGTCTGAGAGCCAACTGGTTAATGTCACAACTCGAGCCCAATCCAAGATTACTTTACAAGGTGTCCCATATAAACCAACCACCTTGCAAAACAAGTTTGTCTATGTCCCAAAGTCTACACTGAATGTGTCAAATCAATAAAACCTTTTAGATGAATTGAAGAAAACCCTTGCCCAAATATCTTGAGAAATATCTACTAGATACTCATGTCCCTACAAATATAGATCAAGCCCAATTCCAAGCTATGATGGAACATTTGACCACTCCACATTACCTATCTTTTACTGAGCATGATGATCTAGCCATAAATAAACCACATAATGCTTCATTCCATATAGAAGTCCTTATTCAAAATCGTAAAATGAAAGAGTTCTAATAGATGGAGGAGATGGATTGAATATATGTACTTTGAAATTAGTCCTTGTAGTGGTTTTTTCTAAAAATTTTGTGTATCCAAAGAATAAAATCACAATCAAAGCTTATGATGAAGAAGAGAAGTCATCCAAGGGATTCATGGTTCTACCTATCAGAGTAGGTCCTATAGTCAAAGATGCTCTTTGTCAATTTCTTGATATGGAACTTTCATATAACATTCTTCTGGGAAAGCCTTGGATTCATTCTATGCTAGCTGTACCATCAACTTATCATTAGTATCTAAAATTTCCCTAAAATGGTCAAGGAATAACTATCAAAGGAGATCACAATCCTTTTAGATATTGTAACACTGTAAAGATAGCACCTAAGTCTTTGGTACCTTATAATCATACTAGATCTTCTGCAACAACACCCATTGATCCAAGTAACATGGCATCAACATCTAAACCTAATGGTATCAAAATACACATAAAAGAACAAAGTATGGGAGAATACACTATGGGTCAAATATTTTGTATCATAAATTTACACTTATCTCCTAAGTCATATGGGAAATCCTTAATTATCAAACAACAATTAGAAGCTCCTTCGACAACTGTTTATGGAAAATTTATAAGTGGGGTCACTATATTAAAAGAAGCATCTAAGTGTAATGCTAATCATTTTCTTAATCAACACAAGAATGAGGAAGATGTAAAGCATGAATATATATCATCTTATGTATATGGGAAAGGATATACCTTGTTATAAAAGATGGGATATTAAGCTAGTGGACTTGTAGGATTGTAAAGGGATGGTGTTATAAAACCAATTTTGAAAAATCCAAATTATCAAAGGGATACAATGGGGTTAGGTTATAAAGGAGAAGGACCAAAGGAACCTAAAGGTAAAGAAAATATCACATCTTTCAATAAGGTTTCTAATACTTCTGTATTAGGATTCTGAAAGGATGGAAAATATGTGGATATGGAAAAATAGAGGATAGCAATAGAAATCACTAATAAGATTAGGGATAATCAAGGACAAGATGATGATACTGACTCTAATGATTATGAATTGGATTCATCATCTAACTATAATAAAGAGATAGGAGTTGATGTTAGTCATACCTATAGTAACACTTACCATGAGGGCGAGAGTTCAAGGACTGAATCACTATGATTAGTCCCACATAGTACTACTCTAAACAATTGTCAGGAAAGTAAGAATTATCTTGTGATAGATAATTCAAATGAGAGTATGGAAATAGACCTTGCTGATACTATCATAAACTTTGACAATTTTTCTATAAATACCATTACAGCCTTTGAAATTGACCCAAATGATCTGTTACCCCTTGTCCATCCTGAGCTTATAGAATGGGATTATTCCAATAATCCAGAACTTGATATTTTCCATAACAATGATGTAATTATTGATTATCTTGGAATCAAAGATCATCTATTAGGCTAGGAGATCATAAGTCAGGATTTCTAGTTAAACTCAATGACATGGCTTATTTTGGAGAGTGTGCCAATCCTTTCAGTTATAAAAATATAAAAAATTGTAAATAGATCTAATTGTGAAAACTACTCAATGGTAGTATTAGATCCAAAAAAAGTAAAAAGAAAAGATACATCTCAGGGTGAGACCCTCTCCAAGGTTCCCAAAGATGGAAGGATTGATGCTCTCCCCAATTATATGTATCGAGAGTAATTTTCAATACTTAGTGAGCCAATAGTGCCTCTCAACATAAAAATGGAGGAGTCCAAGTGTATTCTTCAAGTGGTAGCATCTTTAACAGAGTCTGAAAGGAAAAACTTTTTGCAATTTTTCAAGGGAAGACAAGTCAACTTTGCTTTGTCTTATGCGGACATGCAATGATTGGATCCTAATCTTATTATGCATCACTTGTCTATTACAATAGGGATCAAATTGGTCAAGAAGAAACTCAGGAAAATGCTGTTAGAAAGAAAAGATCCCCAAGATAACTGAGAGGGGGGGGGTGAATCAGTTATCTTATAATTAAAACAATTTAACTTCTTTGCAGTAATTAATCATATAACCAATGCAGTAATCAACCATTAGCAATAACCATTCACAGTTGCACAATGACACAAGATATGTTCTCGAGGAAACCCAGTCAAGGGAAAACCCCGGTGGGGATGGTACCCACAAATGAGATCACTATAATATAGGTATCCTGTTAGGGATATTGTGACCCTGTTAGGAGTCAATTCAGTACATACAATGATCTATCCCTGTTAAAGGACTTTAGGCCCTGTTAAAAGCCTCAACCCTGTTAAAGGTTGTCAACCCTGTTAAAGGTTTAGTTGCAAGATGAGCCCACTGCCCAACCATGCAATGCTGATTACTAGATGAACCCACTGTCCACCTTAGCAATACTGATCACCAAATGAACCCACTGTCCACCTTGGCAATATGGAACAAATACTTTTTACTTACTGTGCCAAATCCGCACTGTGCCAAAACTGCACTTACAACATCACTATACCTCAGAACTCTGATCTTCTGATCTCACTGATCATCAAACACTGCTGTACTAACTCTGTTCATCACCTGTTGCAAAAACCGCAACCTTCTCATCAACTTCACATGATATGGTCATGTCAGCTCATTCATTTAATCACTTTTTATTATATCCATACTCAATAATGAAAATCAATCCTTCATATATACCATACTCAAACAGTTTCAATTTAGTCGTCCCTCAAATTCAAAAATAATATTTCCAACACGTTACACATAGAACTCTCGGCTTCCAGCTGTTATAATTTTCATCCAAACGTTATGCTCTCTTAACTGAATTTCCTTCACACATTCTAGATGCTTCATCTTGCTCCGCAACTCGAAATATAAAAAGATATAACCATTTTACCAAAACTGTACATGTTACATCAAAATTCACATAACACCGTCGGCTTCCAGGTGCTGTAACTCTTCCAAATCTTATCCAAACTCTTTGCGCTGTTAACTGAAGTTTATTTATACTTTCTAAATGCTACATCTAACTCCACAAATGAAAATATCATCCCAGTGAAAATATATAGCTGATTTCCCAAAACTGCTCATCAGAAACACTGTTTTGTCACACTGTCTTTACTCAAAAGCTTGTAACTAATTCATATGAATTCGAATCTTCTTGCGCTATTAACCATAGCTCAATAAAATCATTAAAATGATGCAACTTACTCTGCAAAGTCTGATTCCATTAAAATAATCTTCTACAAAAATGTCTTCTACCAGGTACACTGTCTGCCTGTCTGTCACTGAATATCACTAAATCATCCCTAACTTTCAATCTGTAATACATAAACACTTGCGCAGTTAACTGAAGATAAATAATAATATATTCTAGCTTCTATTAATGCCGCATAAGCCAATCTTCAATAGAAAATTACTTATCAATAAAACTGTCCTCTGCTTTCCTATCAATACTCTGTAAATCATACTGTGTTGACATCAATGACAATCCAGTCATGAATGCAACACTCCACTGCTACAGAATGATCATAAATCATATCCAAACAATATCTTAATGCTTCACAAACTCTCCATGCATTCACTTGCATTCATTCCTAACAAATGCATCCCCATATTACACTCTTAGTAAAAGAAGAATTAAAAAAGCTCCTAGATGTTGGATTCATTTGAGCCATTTATTATGTCAAGTGGATTTCAAATATTGTATGAGTATCAAAGCTAGACAAGTCTATCAGTATCTATATAGATTTTTGAGATTTGAATAAGGCTTGTCCTAAGGATGACTTCCCATTGCCAAACATTGATATCATCATTGATTTTACAAGTGGTCATGAAATTTTATCCTTAGTGGATAGATTTTTTAGGCTATAATCAGATCAAGATTGCACTAGAAGACCACGAGAAAAATTCTTTCACATGTTCATGGGGAAAATACTATTGAAATGTCATACCTTTTGGGCTCAAGAATGCTAGAGAAAATTATCAACAAGCCATCACCACAATATTCCATGACATGATGCATACTATAATGGAATATTATGTAGATGATATCCTAGTAAAGTCTTAAAAAGGATAAGTTCATTTCAGAGTGCTAAATAGGATATTCACTTGGATGAAAAAATACAAGATAAGACTCAATCCAAAGAATTGTGCATTCGGGGTTACATTAGGAAAAATTTTAGGGTATATTGTCTCAGCTAAAAACATACAAGTTTATCCAAAAAATTCAAAGGAATCATTGAGATGTCTTGCCCTACAAATATCAGTCAGTTAAGATCTTTACAAGGACAACTCTAGTCAATCAAAATATTTATTTCTCAATTGGCAGAAATAAGTCATTCTTTCCAACATCTATTGCATAAAGACATCTCATTTAAGTGTGATGATAAGTGTGAAGAATCCTATGACAAGATCGAGAAATATTTGACAAATCCACCTACTCTTATGTCACCAATCCTTGGCAAGCCACTCTTTCTCTACATTTCAGCTACGTAAGTCTCCTTAGGTCATCTTCTCACCCAACAAGATCACGAAGGTAAAGAAAAAAAAAATATTATATTGGTCACAACCTTATGGGATATGAGTTCAATTATTCTCCAACTGAATGAGCATGTTTAGCTATAGTCTTTTCTCTGTAGAAATGGAGACATTACATGTTATCTCATTCTATTAAGCTTATTGCGAAGGTAGATCCTTTAAAAATGTTAGAATTTATAATCTTTCCTTGGTTGTATTATTTAAATAAGGATAAACCAAGGTATCCTTCATATAATTTTGTCCTCCAGTCCAAGTGGTAGGACAACTCATATTTTTTAATTCCTTTAATAAGGAAAATAGTTTATTCCTCCTTAAGAGGATATGGAAACTTATCGCACACACTTATGAATGGTGGCATTCATAGACATGGTAGTTACATTATAACTCCTCTCTCTCATCTCTATTTAAGAGATGCGCTTCTCTCTCATTTCTTATAATTAAGTTATTGTAAGTGAAAAAATATCTCTCTCTCTCACTCACTCTCAATTTAGGATATGGCCTCATTCATAATGCCACAAGGGGTTTTCTTTGCTTTCCCCTTTCAAAATAATTGTCTCATTGCATTGATCTAAGAGCATCTTGATGGTTTTGATAGATCTCAAAGCTATTTCTCTTTCATTGTGTTAATGTGATGTAGGGGCATTCTAGGTTAAGGCAGATGCATTCTTTGTCCTCGATGAAAGTTCATAAGGTGTTTGTGTTTGGCCGACACTGCTCGGTTGCATCTTTAACCGACGGTCTTAGTTAAGGAAGGAAGCTCGGTCATGGAAGGAACTCGATATTCTCTAGCACTTGGTGAAAGTGTTACTTAGTGATGCTTGTGGTGCTTGGTGATGTCTGGCATGCTCAGTGAATTCACTAATGCTCGATAGTTTATTTGTTGGTCAATAGTTCTTGTTTACCAATTGGAGTTCTATGTGATTTGATGGGCTAACTTGTGTAATCATTGTTGGTAGATTTGGTTGGATTCTCCTATGTGGATCTGGAGGCTGACATGTTGTATTAAATGTTTATAAGGCTATTTGAGAGCTGACCATTTTGGCATTTAATAATTTTTGTAGTAGAAGCCAACTGGCTTAGGAATTATTTGTTAAGAGATTTGTATTTAAAGGGATGTTTGGACAATGGTTTAGACATCAAGGCAGAGCAAGGAGGGTAGATCCATGGTTAAGTGACCAATCTAGAGAAGTTGGAGTTGGTGAAGTTGTAGAAAAGATCCTTGTTGATCTTGTAGATCAGATTGCTTATCTGATAGTTTGTAATTGCAAAGCTAGTGGTTGAGGCTTGGGACTGAGGAGATTTCTTGGTGGCTTTGCAAAGCACAAGTTTAGATCTTCCTTAGGGGTAGTAAGTCTAGGTATTGATTAGAGGCTTGGCCTATAGAATATTGTAAGGGAAATGCCCATGTGTCTTTGCATGTAATAATTCTAAAATTTGGAATTTCACAATTGTGGAGATAATAAGAAGCCAATTTCTATTCTTGCAATTTTTTGTTGTTTCTTTGTATTTGTTGTGTGTTTGTGATATTAAGGGGAGCACCCTTCATCAAGTGGTATCAGAGTAGGATTTCTTGAGTGTGTAGATAGATCACTAAATGTGAGGCAGATTGCACCAAGACCTTGGGTTGGGTGAAATTTTCCTTAAGAGAATGCGAGTATGGAGAAGAAAAAGAAGAAGATGACTTTTGTGATTAGATGGATTCTTAAAATTTCTAGACTTGAGAAAATTAGAGAAAGATATCAAAAAGAGACAAGAGTTGCAATACTGGATTTGAAGAAGCAAGTGGCTAAATTAGAAGTGGAGTTGAAAAAGAGAAGAGCAATTCAAAGAGATTATGACAATTCTTTGGATGCAGAAAATAAAGAAGATGCAGTGGAGTATCATGCATGCAATACAAAAGAAGAGGTAGAGCATGAAGATGAAAAGATTTGTGAACCTAAAGTTGATGAAGATGATTTATTAATGAAGATTATAGCAGTTGAGGAAGAGTGGAATGTCTTGGTTGGAGGTCATAGGAAATAAGTTCTTACATGCCTTGTTAAAGACATGAAAGAAGAAAATAAAGATGAAGATATGAAAGAGGTACATTTTTATGAATCATGGGATGCTAACTTTGAGATGGATTTGAAAGATAATGATGATGGTTTATGTGAGGACCTTGCAAGTGATATTTGGTATGCAAAAGAAAATTTGTATGGTATTACAGAGTTTATTACAAATGCATTAGATCCTACAAGTTTGGAGGAGAATGAGAGTTACAGATGGACAAAATTGATTGGAGATGAGTATTGTTGACAACATATACTTTTTCCAACTAGGTGTTGGAAAATAACAAAAAAGGAAATATATTAGGAACAAATACTTGTTCCAGCAAAGTGTTGGAAGAGAAGAAAAAAAAAAATATCAGCAGTAGCTACTTCATTTTGTGAATCTATATTCACAAAATTTTTCCTACCTTGGATGTATGATGCAGGAGCATCTTGCATCACAAAATAAAAGGGGGCATGTTAAAAAAAAGAAGAAGAAAAAAAAAAAAAACACAGAAGAAGAAAAAAGAAAAAGAAATTATTTCATTTACCAAGGTGCATAGGTGGAATAAAAGAAATAAATAAATAAAATAAAATAAATATTTCATTTATCGAGGTGTGTAGGTGGCATTTTAGAAATTTGTAGAAAGTTCTTACATTTAATATTTGTAACTAGGTAGTTACACCTTTCTATTTTCTTATTGGCTACAAAGGCAATGTAATTTTATAATTGGCCCACATGGTGGTGCTCAATATTATTTGGGTGGGTATTTAATATTTGTATCAAGGTAGTTAGAAATATTTTTTATCCCACATTGGTTGTGTTGTAATATCTTGGGTGGGAAATGCCTATATAAAGAAGGCATAGGAGCATTCATAAGCAAGCTATCAAGTTGAAGTTATTTTCAAGTATTAATGTATACTTTGTAAAAAAATTTGTCTTCTCTTTGTCTCCATGTTGTTATGTTTTTGGTGATGAGTTGGTAAGGGTGGTGTGGCCCTTCATCACCATCAGTGTCTAATTTGTCTTAGAACTAAATTAGTTGTTGTTAATTGTGAGTTGGATCTTGTAATCTTGCATAATTACTCTCTGTTTGTAATTGGCCCTAACCCAAAAGACCTTGCAACTAGGCATATTAATAGAAAGTTAGATTTAAGATTCAGATCTTATTATTTGATTCTGCATTGTGTTCATTTGTAGCCAATTGGGTAGTCCTTAACTGGATCCTCCATCCTGCACTGTACCAAGTGGTATCAGAGCGAGTTGATCTTGAATGTGTGAATTGATCTCTGAGCTGAGATAGTTTGCACCAGAGCCCTGTTGGTGATTTATTGCTTTTGGTTTTTGAAGATCTTGAAAGATGCCTCCGAGAAGATTGGACGCTAGAGAAATTGTAGATCTTTGTGATGTTTTCGAATCAAAGATTACCAAGAAGGTGAAATTAGATTTCAAATCTGAGATGGAGATGATGAAGAGCGACATGATTGCTGAGATTGTGAGAATTGTTGCTAGTGTACCATAGAATGTTGGTACTGAAGATGGCTATGAAGAAGCTTTTGAAGAGTTTGAAACTACTAGATCTACTAGTTGTGACTAGAGAGATAGATTTGGTGAAGACAGAACTAGTCAGTTGCATAGATCTGGAGCTCGGTTGAATAATAGTTACCAGATGGAAGTCTCTAATTTCTCTAGTACTTTGAAGCCTGAGGACTTGATTGACTAGATTGGTGAACTTGAAGATTTCTTTGAGCTTGAAGAAATTGAAGATCCTCTGAGAGTCAGATTGGCTTAGACAAAATTGAAAGGCCATACTGCTCTTTGGTGGAAAGAACTTCAAAGGGATAGAGAAGATGAAGTTGAAATGAAGATCAATTGGTGGAGGTTGATGGTGACTAAGTTAAAAGATAAGTTCATACCTATTGAATATGAACTTGATTTGTTTAAAATGTTGTAGAATTTGAAATAGAATGATCTGACTATTGAAGATTATACCGAGGAGTTCTACAAAATTACTATTCGGTCTAGACACCAAGAGGTTGGTAAGGAAAAGGTAGCTCGGTATAAGAATGGGTTGAAATTCAAAATTTAGGATGAGCTTGGAATGCTGAGGATTGAATCTATTGAGGATGCTTATCAATATGCACTAAGGGTAGAAGATAAGTTGAAGAGGAAACAAAATAGTAACTCCTGAGGAAAGGAGAAAGTTGATCACTTGGTGAAGGAAATATTGATAGATGTAGAAGATGAACCAAAACCTATGGAACCGAAGAAGAATATATGGAAGGTAATATTTAAGGGTACTTGTTACAACTATGGAGGTGAAGGCCATCATTCTTTTGAGTGTACTCAATCAAAGAATGTTGACCGATAGATAGCTGTATTGAATGAAGAAGTACAGAATGAACCTGAATCAAAGAGCTTACTGCTTCGATGAACATTTCTTAGTATGAAGGAGGAACCTTGTTAGAGGAGCAACTTGTTTAGGACCTGATGCAAGACTAAAGGTAATATCTATAATGTTATTGTGGATAGTGGTAGTACTGATAACCTTGTTGCTGAGGACTTGGTTGAGAACCTTGGTTTGAATAGAATGAAATAACCACATCCTTATAGGATTGGTTGGTTGCAAGATGAGCATGCTTTGGAAGTTAGGGAATAATGCTTCATTAATGTTCAGATTAGCTAGTATAAGGATCTTGTGTTGTGTGACATTGTGGAGATGGATAGTTGTGATATATTGCTCGGTAGACCTTGGCAATATGATTACAGAGCTATGTATGACTATGTCAAGAATGTGTTTACTATGGACAAGAATGACATGAAGTTTTCATTGATTCCTTTGATGGATACAATGCTCAATAGGTGAAGTCTAAGTATAGGTGCTCAAGTTGAGTTGGCAAATCTTGAGAAAATAAATGATCAATTTTTGAAACCGACCTATGTATTGTCTAGAAAAGACTTGAAGAGATAGAGGAAGTTGAAGTGGGAGAGTATACAAGAAGAAAAGGTGGAGGATTTTTATGTGAAGAATCAATTTGAGGTTTATTTTTTTAACCCTAGAAGATGTTCTTCTCACATATGAACATCTTTTGGAACCTAGGATGTCTGATGGACGGGCATCCTAGGTTAAGGAAAGGGAATTCTTTGTCCTTGGTGAAATTGCATAAGGTGTTTGTGTTGGGCGTTTCTCAGTTACAACTTTAACCAACAATCTTAGTTAAGGAAGGAAGCTTGGTCACTGAAGGAACTCGATATTCTTTGGAACTTGATGTAAGTGTTACTTGGTGATGCTTTTTGTGCTCAGTTGACATAGTGCTCAGCGATGCCTAGCATGCTCGGTAGTTTCTCTATTGGTTGATGGTTCTTGTTTACCTACTAGAGTTTTGTGTGATTTATTGGGCTGACTTTTGTAATGATTGTTGGTAGATTTTGTTGGATTCTCCTATGTGGATTTGGAGGCTAACATGTTGTATTAAATATTTGTAAGGCTATTTGATAGCCAACCATTTGGGCATTTAATAATTGTTGTAGTAGAAGCTGACTGGCTTAGGAATTATTTGTTAAGAGATTTTTACTTAAAGAGATGTTTGGACAATACTTTAGACATTAAGTTAGAGCAAGGAGGGTAGATCCATGGTGAAGTGTCCAATCTAGAGAAGCTAGAGTTGGTGAAGTTGTAGAAAAGATCCTTGTTGATCTTGCAGATCATATTGCTTATCTGATAGTTTGTAATTACAGAGCTAGTGGCTGAGGTTTGGGATTAAGAGTATTTCTTGGTGGATTTGTGAAGCACAATTTTAGATCTACCTTAGGGTTTCCATCAGTGTCTGATTTGTCTTAGAACTAAACTAGTTGTTGTTGATTGTGAGCTAGATCTTGTAATCTTACAAAATTACTCTCTGTTTGTAATTGGCCCTAATGTGGAAGGCCTTATAATCAGGCATATTAATAGAAAGTTGGATTTAAGATTTAGATCTTGTTGTGTTATTCTGCATTATGTTCATTTGCAGCTAGTTGGACAATCCTTAACTAGATCCTCCTATTAGGAGTTGTCCCAAGGAATAACTGAGAGGGGGGGGTTGAATCAATTATCTACAAGTTTTAATTCTTTATCCAATTTAAGTATACTTAAACTTTAAAGAATAAACACAATGAAAGAACACTTGAACACAAAACAATCTTTTGGTTATGGGGAAACCCAAATAGGTAAAAACCCTGGTGGGAATTAACACCCACTAATATTCTACACTAGTGTATAATGATCTTTGTTAGAAGATTCTTAACCCTATTAGGAGTTGTCTTTACAATTCATGAAGTATAGTAGACCTGGTTAAAGGTTGAACCCTATTAGGAGTCTTTTACAATTAACCCTATTCGGGGTGAGGATGAACTATCTGAGAGCTCACTGCTGAAGGGTGAAGGCAACAACCTTCTGAAGGCTACAACCTCCTGAATAATAGATATGCACTATATCTAGATCTTGGTGAACTATGCCATATACCTACTATCTTGATCAATTCCAATGAATATCACATTGATTCTACTATGTCACATAGACCTCTTCTTGATGGCACAATACTTCACACACTCTGCTTGTACTTAATATCACATCTTCTTGCCACACTTCTGGCGATCACAAATGACTAGCTATAAGTATCTTTCCTCTAGATGATATAATCAACTTGGCCTTTTATAGCTTCCTTGAAATCATAATAGATAAACAATATCATCTTCCATAATCAATTTTGTCATCTTTACTAAGCATGCAACACATTCTAGGACCTGTCTAAATAAATAATAATAACTACACACTACACACTATCAGCTCTACCAAATTAACTCTAACTTTCTCTCCAAGCTGAATTACTTCATGTGATCTTAACCAAACCTTCTTAACTCTTCTATAAGCATAAATACAAGGACACATACTAAAATGATAGGTGCAACTCATGAACCAATAAAATATCTATCGACTCCTCAGGATAAACATAGGAAACTACAACTACTGAATGTTCACTGAATAACTTCACTTCTACTAATCTTCTGACTATGCACTCATAAATTTAACATCACTAATATGTCTACTTCACATATCCATGGGTTCAAGGCTCCATGTCATCTTTATGGAAAAATATATACAGAACACTATTTGTAACTCTGTAAGGAACACTACTAACACAAGTTACTTATATAACTATCTGTGCTCATACTTAACCTCTACATCCATGATATCATGCTAATAACATGTCCATGCTACACATACTAACATCTTACTACATAAGTCTTCCACACATGATACTTACCATATGTTGTCATCAATGAAAAACATATAGTCAGCAATGGCTTGCTGGCAAATCTCCAACACCTCCATCCTGCACTGTACCATAATGGTAAAATATTTCCTTTTTCTTCACTCACTTGGATTATTTCCTTTAAAGTTATTTTCATTTTTGAATATTTCTAATATGGTATCAGTGTTGGAAATATTCAGGATTAACTAAGTTACTAAGAGGGGAGGGGTGAATCAGTAACTTCACAATTCTTTCCTTCAATACTAATCTTAACTATTACATTCAAATTTAAGCACATGCATGAGAAACTATAAACATAAAACTTTCACAATACATGAACATGGAGATTTGGTAACCCAAAACCTTCCAATTAGAAAGTAAAACTAGGGTTGGGATGAAACCCACAAAACTTCAATACTACAGTATAAAGTTGGTTGGTTAAGGCTTACAATGATCACTTCTGATGATCTGCCCTGTTCGGAGCAATAAGGACTGCTAGGTCCACCTTGTTAGAGGATTTACAAATGTACAATGAAGTATGCACTCGATTAAGAGATTTACAATAGACTGTTAAGTCTACCCTGTTAAAGGATTTGATACTAAGTCACTTGTTAGGATGAAGCAGTAGATCTCTTGCTTGCAACTAATCTTGCTGATTGAGATTCTTTCATGTACTAATCACCTCTTGTGATAGATATGTCTTTTCTACTCTGTATACTGCTGTAGCCCTTTTGTAATTTACTTATCTCTGCCTTTCTTTCATTGTTCACATATATCTTCTCATTTCCACTCACCACCAAATATGGTGCAAAAACATTGTTTATATATCTATTCAAATAATCAAAATAATTACAAAAGTCGGCTTACACACATGTCAACACAAATATTACTGAGTCGGCCCAAATATAAGTACTTGGTTACTGCAAACTAACTCGGTGAATTTCTGATAGTCAGAATCCACTACATTACTTAGCATCATCATGCACTTAGTAGAAGTGGAGACTCAGTCCATACTGATCACTCGGTAGTAGTTTCAAACTCGGTAAATAATGGAGACTTGGTAGATATAGTGTTACTCGATTTATCCTTGTTTACCATATTGGCACTCGGTAAGCACTGTTATTCTCAATATGCACTATTCTACTCAGTATGTACTATTTTGAATAAGTGTTGTTACTAATGAAAAACTTAACTTAATGCCAACAATCTCCCCCTTTGGCATTAGTGACAAAAACACTTATTGCCCAAAACTTATAAACATACTGATTTTGGTTTTGATTTTTCAAAATTTATCTTTGTCAATTTGTTGTATTTACATCAACTCCTATATTTACATTGTCTCCTCCATACAGTATACATATATACAAGTGTTTTCACTCTCTCAAAATCATTTCTCTTTTGTTTGTAGCTTCCCTTATCTCATACACTTTCTCCCCCTTTTTGAGAATAATGCCAAGGATGTGTAACAAAATGGTTTATATAGAGATACCAAAATGTGAGAGAAAACCAAAGTGTACCTTATTGATCTATGCTAGAGTTCTATCCCAATTCTCTTGTAGAATCTTGCATGTGTGAAGTGCAACTTGAACTTCTGTAGAGAGTTCAATCATATGGTCTGCAATGGAGAATTGATTGTTATTAATTAATGTTTTAGAGTGAGCAATATGCTTCTGCATTGTATCCATGATGGGAAGGATCATATTCTGAATGTCTGATAGAGTTGTTATGATCCTTGCATCTTCTTTCAATAGGTCATTCTACTTGTTAGATAGGAGTTTGATTGCCATATGATGTGTAGAACTAGAACTAGGTTTATGCTGTAACATTTGTGTCCTTACTTTCAAATCCTCATCAATCTTATTCATTTTATCTTTAATCTCTTTTGAGAACTTGGAAACATTACATATTCTAACAAAAAATGATGATATACTGGAATAGGAGGACTCAATGCTAGTCAAAGCTGAAAATAATTCTACCTGATTGATAGAAATTTGTTGAGCAATATGCTCAAGCACTTTATTATCAAATTTCTTCTCAGCCTTCTCAAGCAATTTATCTAAACCAGAGGAGTTCTCATTGAACTTAGTTATTGCCTCTACCAATTGAAACAAAATGTGTTGAGAGGAATCAACCTCAACACCTATAGCCTCAATGATGATATTCTTGGCATCCTCTATTATTTTATATTCTTTATCTCTTTCCTCTTTGAGCTTTTTCTGCTTTGCCTTCTTTTGAAGGAGTTCACCAACTGTTTTCATTTGGTCTGCTATGAGATTTGCAAACTCCAGTTGGGGAATCACTATTTCTTCATCTAAGTCAATGTCCTCTTCTATTTTCCTACTCAAAAATCTTGTACTCAGTTGAGCCTTAGGTTCAACTGATATTATACTCAATGCCTTAGTAGTAGAGACTATTGTAGACACAGTAGGACTTGTAGTGAAAAATGATAAACTTCCTACTAGTGGAGTACTTACTGGAATACTGATTGAACTCAAAACTAGGGTACTTATAACTGAAGTATCCAAAACTGATGTACATGCCACTAAAAAAGTCAACACTAAAGAACTTACTAAAGTTGGTACAGAAGACTGCAACTCGGTAGAAGAAGGAGGCTAAAGCTTGGTGGATGAAGTTGTAGTCACTTCTATCATTAAAGTACTGAGCTATACTAATGATGATTGGACCTGTAATGCATCTGTTGAAGTTGTCACAACCATACTTGAAGATATCCTTGGAATAGATGTAGCAATTTTAGTTGGAGAGTGAGGAAGTGAGGCAATCACCTCTGTAGCTATCCGAACTGGATCATCTTCCTCAGTGGATTCTTTCATAGCTTCTTCTTCTTCAATATTAGCTATCTGTACTACTTCTTCTTCATCATCACTATCATCTTTAATATCCTTGATTATGACTATTTCAGTGCTCGGTTTGTGAAGGTTGTAAATGTTTTTCCAAGTGGATTCTGCACTCCTTACAACTGACTCTATATCCTTGATCAAAATTAGACAACTATTAAATTTTTGAGTCATCTTATTTTCATTATCTATTAATACCTTATTGAATTTAGCATTTTTCAAATTTGGCATCAACTGTCTTAAGGTTTGAGCATATATGTCCTTGACAGTTTGCATTGCATTTGACCATCTCAATTCTATTTTGCTCAATAAAGCACCTGGAATCTGAGGAGCTATTTCATCAGGTGAGTACTTCCATTTGCCTATTTTCTCAATAACAACATCTTTAATTTCCTACTGCTCTTCCTTAGATCTAATTTCATATTTGAGGGATTTGAAGTTTGCAATGCCAGATCCTTCTCTCAAATTCTTGATCTTTTCTTTTAATGTGGGAGGAGGCCTTTTGAGTACTACTTCTTCACTGTCTTTACCTATGTTTCCCCTTGTTATTTTTCTTGTGAATACTGCAGTTGGTTCCTTAGGTGCCTTGGTGATAGTTACCTTCCCTTTCTTCTTTCCAGGCACTATTTTTTCTTTAATCTCACCCTTGTCTTCTTCTACAATGTCCTCACCTTTGCCCTCAGTTAACATTAGAGGTGTGTTGGATTGCATCTTGGCTATCCTCTTTCTACCTTTTCTAACTGCCTATGGAAGCTTTATACTTATTTCTATCCTTACCTTAGCTTCCTCATAAGTTCCAAAATATGGAGCCTTAGGGTCAACAGGTTGATTTATCAGTGCTTCAATGACATTCTTAGTTTCATCAATGTTCACTTCATAAGGAAAAGGTTTTATCCATACAATCCTAGGCCTTGCTACCTGAATATATACTCTATCACAATCAACCATGAAACAGATATCATCCTTGTAATCTTCCACTAGCTTTTGTGGAATCCTGAATCTATTGTTCATCTTTTCTTTGAAGGATTCAAAGTAATTATCCATATCTGATATAGGATAGGCACATCTCTTCTCCATACAACCCTGCCTTTAGATGGGAAAAAATTTTGAACATAGAAGAATAAACAAACCAACAATGAGCCAAACTTACATGGATTGTTCTTAGATGTTTGAATGCTTTCCATGTTTTTGTTGAACTGATTCAACAACAAGTCTGCAAGGTCAAATGACAAATTATTTTTCACAACTTTGTAGGCTAGGTCAACTGCTTCACATGGAACACTATTTTTCCAACTTGAACTATAAATTGTATGAGCTATGACATATGTCCCAAACTTCAGCTCTACATCTATTATACTACTGATTTTCATGCCTCTACCATCCCATTTTGCTAGGGTCTTCTTTTCTAACTCTACCCGACATAGGGTTTTGGTTGATTTTGCTTTGTCAAGCATAAGAAGACCAGTGATTCGATGAATCATTTTCTTGGTAATCTCTACTGGTTGTTCTAGCCAAATTTTACCTTCATGTACTTAGCTAAGAATGTATCTGATCCATTTTACTTGGAATTTCTAAGGCAAGTGAGTGATATGAACTAAACCCTTATCTTCTAAATGTTTATGCTCTGGTTTAAGAACTCCATCAACACACAGTTCATTATGAACAATATCTATCTCTAGGGTTCCTAGTTCTTGAATTGTGCACTTAAAATGACTTCGGATGTCGTTTACAAGAAGTACCTTAGGAGGAATCTGAGATTGAGCTCCACTCAAGTCTAGGGCTTCTGTGATTGCGGGCACAAGTTTGAAATTTGGCACTCTCCATTCTCCATGAACTAACATCTCAAAACCTTTCTTTGTTCTAAAGCTTGATGATGCCATGGTAGCTTAGAAAATAGAGAAATTCTATAAAAATATTTTTGCAAGATGCTCTGAATCACTTGATGCTCAATATTCTAAAATTTGTGGTGAAAAATAAACTCAATTTCATGCCTTTTGTAAAAACCTTATCATTAATGCTCAATGAGGATTAGGGTACAGACTGTCATCCACTATGCATTTATTTCTCTATAAAGACTTCACAACTCGGTGAACATATGAAATCATATTGTTCTGACCTAACTCGATAACCACTTGACATTAGGTTACTCCCGACCTTGCTCAGTGATAACTGATACCAACCTTCTTGTGATCCTGTTGTATCTAGCATACTGATTGGATCTTTTCTTCATTCAGGAACTGTTTTGAATTTTGTCCATGAAGATACAGTTCCAGTGCTTCCTTGAAGACTTAGTTGGAATTGATAGAGTCACCCATATCATGAGTGACTTCATTAGGGCTGGTTTTCTCGGTAGATTTAGGAATCCATTGTTGTCTCATCTATTTTCTGATGTTATCAACTTTAGCTTTCTTTCCATCTTCAACTTTGTCTATATTCATGCAATTTTTAGCTATGTGACCAGGTTTAGTGCACTTATAACATCTTATGATAGTATCCTTCTTTCTCAAGTGATGCCTTACATAGTTTTTACCAATGTGTCCACATTCACCACAGTAATGACATATACACCAAGTGTAATAATCCCAACCAAATATTGCTTTCACAATTTGTTCTATTAGATTGGGTGTTTTAGATCTGCAGTCTGATACCTTGTGACCTTTTTTATTACATTTTTGACATTTGCCTTTATATCTCAGTTCCTTACATTCATTTTCTTTATGACCATGCTGATTGCAGTTGTAGCATATTCCATTGAATTCTATTTTTCCATTATTCCAACATTTGTTTGAAGTATGACCAATTTTACCACAGTGTTTACAAATAGGTTTTTGATTCTTTTGAGTACCTTGTTTGGAGGATTCACCTTCCTCTTTATATCCAAGTCCTACTTTTCCTTTCTGCTTAAGAAGGTTTTGTTCATTCAGCTGATTCATATCTTCTTGAGATTTCAACATTCTCTCATTGATTTTCCTTTTAGTATTCAGATCATTCATTAATCTTAAATTGATTTGCTTTTCAGATCTTAATTCCTCTCTTCTATTTTCATTTTCTGATCTTAGAGTGAGGATTTCTTCATTTTTATTGGAGATCTGATCAATTTGATTCTAGATTACATTGTTCTTTCCATCTATCTCATCTTTCATCTTGTTTCTTTGTTCCAAGATTTCACAAAACCTTGTTGACTGAATTTCCTATTCTATTTTTAACTTTCTTACCTCTTCTTGTAGAGATCCATTCCTTTCCAGAAGTTCTTTGATTGCATTATTTGCTTCATCTGAGCTGCTTGAAGGAAAAAGGTCTTCAATCTTTTCTTCAACATATTGATGATCATTCATCTGGTTTACAAGTTCCTTCCTTCTTTTTAGGGATTGGGAAAGATTCTCTCTTTCTTCTTTGAGTTGAGCTATGGCTAATTCCAAATCTAGCTTTTCATTTTCAATTACCTTGTTAAGTCTAAATATCGCCATTATCCTGGATCTTTTCTCAAGCTGCCAAACTTTAGCCTGAGAACCACAAAGCTCTGATACCAATTGTTGGAAATATTCAGGATTAACTAAGTTATTGAGAGGGGAGGGGTGAATCAATAACTTCAAAATTCTTTCCTTCAATACTGATCTTAACTATTACATTCAAATTTAAGCACATGCATGAGAAACTATAAACATTAAACTTTCACAACACATGAACACAGAGAGTTGGTAACCTAGAAACCTTCCAATTAGAAAGTAAAACTGGGGTGGGGATGAAACCCAAAAAACTTCAATACTACAAATAAAGTTGGCCAGTTAAGGCTTACAATGATCACTTTTGATGATCTACCCTATTAGGATCAATAAGGAATGCTAGGTCCACCTTGTTAGAGGATTTACAAACATACAATGAAGTATGCACTCAATTAAGAGATTTACAATAGACTGTTAAGTCTACCCTGTTAAAGGATTTGATACTGAGTCACCTATTAGGATGAAGCAGTAGATCTCTTGCTTGCAACTAATCTTGCTGATTGAGATTCTTTAATGTACTGATCACCTCTTGTGATAGATATGTCTTTGTTGCTCCTTATACTGTTGTAGCCCTTTTGTAATTTACTACTAATCTTGCTGATTGAGATTCTTTAATGTACTGATCACCTCTTGTGATAGATATGTCTTTGTTGCTCCTTATACTGTTGTAGCCCTTTTGTAATTTACTTATCTTTATATATCTATTCAACTAATCAAAATAATTACAAAAGTCAGCTTACACACAAGTCAACACAAATATTACTGAGTCAGCCCAAATATAGGTAGTTGGTTACTACAAAATAACTCAATGAATTTCTGATACTCAACATCCACTACGTTACTCAGGATCATCATGCACTCAATAGAAGTGGAGACTCAGTCCATACTGATCACTCAGTAGTAGTTTTGAACTCGGTAAATACTAGAGACTTGGTAGATATAGTGTTACTTAGTTTATCCTTGTTTACCGTGTTGGCACTCGGTAAGCACTGTTCTACTCGGTATGCACTGTTCTGCTTGGTATGCACTATTCTAAATAAGTGTTGTTACTAATGAAAAACATAACTTAATGCCAACAATCAGAGCTATCCAAATCCTTGTTTTGAGTGTTGCATGAATGTGCCATTTGAAGGATATCTTGTTTTGAAGAAGAATCTTTTTTTCCTCTAACCTTTTCGTTGTTAGACTCTTCATTTTATATAAATTAACATTGGTTGCAATCCTTTCATGTCTCTTTGTTATTTTACCTTTTTAAAGTTTCTAACCCACTTTTGTTGGCTTGCCACTAGAGTTTAGAGTATTATTTTTGGGGTTTCGACGGTTCACCGCCAAACCCATTGGTTAGTTTTGTCTGTCTTGTTATCTTCATCTTATTTATGCATGCTTATAGTTGTACCCTCCATCAAAAAATTGAAAGGGATCCAACATGCCTATTAATATTTTTTAGAACTAATCAACTACATCTATATACTTATCTTACATCATTTTGATTCTACATTTTTCCAATATATTTTTTAAAAGAAATATACATATTGAAGGTTGACTAAGATCCATTAGTAACTCACTTTAAAAATAAAATATAAACACTTTTTTCCTCATCTCAAATCAAGTTTATATTGAATATATCAAAACAACTCATTGCATTTTCTCTCTTAAATTAAAATAAACTAAATGCATTTACGCATGCTTGTCTTAATTATGTTTATCTAGTTTCTCTTAATCCATCTTCATGCCTCTGATTCTTCTATATCCATAACTACAAAATTTCCCTCATGGGATGTACTCCCACTTGCATCTATTTTTGGTGCCCCAGTGCAATATTCTATCAATAGTACAATTGCATCAAACATGGCTAATACTTCCTCCATTCTTTCCAGTGTAACCATGCATGCTATATGTTAGAAAGAAAAGATCCCCAAGATAACTGAGAGGGGGGGGTGAATCAGTTATCTGATATTTAATCAATTTAACTTATTTTGCAGCATTAAACAATATAATTCATGCAATAATCAACCATGTGAGAACAACCATATACAAATGCACAATGACACAAGATATGTTGACTAGGGAACCTCTTGAAAAAGAGTAAACCTCGGTGGGAATGATGCCCACAAAATGATGTGCTAATATGAAAGTTCCTTGTTAGAGGATGGACCCTATTAGGAGTCTTATGAATTACATTTAGTCCATATAAATCCCTATTAGGAGATTTTGAATCCCTGTTAAAAGATTTTGACCCAGTTAAGAGTCTATGGAAGACAGATGGACCCACTGCCCAAACAACTTCAAGGAAAGATCTCTGAACTCACTATCCAACAGACCTTAAGATTATTCAATAGAATAATATGGAACAAAATACCTTCTTCTTACTATGCCAAAACTGCACTCTCTGACCTCTGTACTCACGAACTCTGATCTCTCCTGCACTGACCCTTTTCTTCACTTCTTCATTTAGATCCGCAACTTTTCATCCTCAAATCACTTCATATCCATCATAACACCATATAAAATAATGAAAAACATTTCTTCTTATATACCACACTCAAATAATTACAAATGAGTCGGTCCTCAAATACAAAATAATAATTTTACACGTTACATCAAAAAAACTCATAAAACTGTCAGCTTCCAGGTGCTATAAATTTCTCAAAACTTATCCAAAATTTATGTGCTCTAAGATGGTGTATTACCATACTCTCTATATGTTTCATATAACTCTGCAAACAAAAATATCAATTTAGTAAAAAGATATACTCAATTTACTAAAACTGCTACTTAGGAACTTTGTTCTGATACACTGTCTTGACTAAAAAGCTTATAACTAATTCATATGAACATAAATATTTATGCAATCTAAACCATAGGTTAATAACATACTCAAGATCATATAGTTAACTCTGCAAACAATAATTCCTTCAGAATAAATGTCACCAAAATAATCTTCATCAGGTGCTTTCTTTGTCTGTCTGTCACTGAACTTTACTAAATCTTCTTGCGCTCTCAATCTAGAGCTGATCATGACTTTCCCTCTTAACTAAAGATACATAATATCATATTCTATCCTCTATTCACTCTACATAAGCCAATCTTGAATAAATAATAAGTTATGACCAAAATAGTCTCTGTTTCCCTACTAATTTCACTGAATATCACTGTGTTGACATGAATGACAATCCAAGTCATGAATGCAACACTCACTGCTACATATTGATTATAAAACATATCCAAACAATATATCAATGCCTAACAATCTCCTCATGTACTCATTTTTCATTCATTCCTAACAATCTCCCCCATTGGCATTAATGGAAACACGGATGAAAAACATCCAATGTTCCAAAAATCCAATTTATAAATCTTGCTTCATTTTCCTATTAATCTCTCACATATACAAGACTCTCTCCCTCATACACAAAGTTTCATCCTTAATGTAATATCATAATGAATCTCTCCCCCAATATAATGTTTTCAAATCATAATGTTTTTCATGAATCTCTCCCCCATAGACATCAATGACAATGCCAAACAATAGCTCAATGTCAATAGACACTATTTTGAAAAATACATGCACTAGAGTCCTCAATGACTCATCTCAAACACAAATACTCCCCCTTTCAGGAAGTACCATCATCTGGTCTAGAAAAGATAGATACATAAACCACTGGACGGGTGCAATCATCTGCATCTTTATTCAAGAGAAGGTTGGGGAATAACCCCAAGCATACCTCTTAAATACTCAAAGGTGTCCTTTGGAAAAGGTTTGGTAAATATGTCTGCTATCTATTCATGGGTGCTGATGTATTCAAGTTTGATTTCTTTCTTCTCAACTTTTTCTCTCACAACATGATATTGATCTCTATGTGTTTTGTCTCTAAATGTAATACTAGATTCTTTGACAAGCTAACTGTACTTGTGTTGTCACAATGTATAATGATATGTTCTTCAAAATTTATTCCAATGTCCTTTAGCATTTGCTTCATCCAAATAATCTGATTACAATTGTTTTCTACTGCAACATACTCCACTTCTGCTGTACTTTATGAAATACAGTTCTACTTTTTACTTAACTATGAAACCAATCTTCCTCCGAGAAAAAAGGCTCAACCACTAGTGCTTTTCTTGTCATCAACACTGCCTCCCCAATCTGCATCAGTATATGCACATAATGTAAAATCATTAGAATTGTCATACCACAGTCCATAATTCATTGTTCCTTTCAGATATCTCAGTATTCTCTTTGCTGCTACAGAATGTAATTCTTTAGGTTCTGATTGAAATCTTGCTACAATCCCAACTGAATGTGCTATGTCTGGTCTGGTGTGTGTCAAGTACTGCAATCCTCCAATCATATATCTGTACTTCTTTTGTTCAACTTCTGGTGACTCGTCTTTGCTAGACAATTTCAGTCCTGTTACCATAGGGGTTCCAACTGGTTTACATTCTTCCATTCCAAATCTTTTCAACAAATCATTCAGATACTTGGCTTGACTAATAAATATTCCAACTTTTCTTTGTGTTATCTGTAGTCCCAAAAAGTATTTCATTTCTCCAATCATACTCATTTCAAATTTTGTCTTCATTTCTTCTGCAAATTTGTCACTCGCTTCATCTTCACCTCCAAAGATAATATCATCAACAAATATAACCACAATCAACAATCCATTTTCTATTTCTTTTATGTATAAGTTACTGTCTGCTGTCCCTTTAATAAATCCCAATTTCAGTAAATATTTTTCCAATCTTGCATACCAAGTCCTAGGTGCTTGCTTTAAACCATACAATGCTTTCTTAATTTTACATACCATGTCTCCTTCTTGAGTTAAAGGGAAACATTTAGGTTGCCCAATGTAGACTTCTTCTTCCAACTCACCATTCAAAAATGCTGACTTAACATCCATCTAATATACCTTGAATTTCTTATATGCTCCATAAGCCAAAAACATTCTAACTGCTTCAAGTCTTGCCACAGGAGAAAAAGCTTCTTCATAGTCTATTCCTTCTTGTTGTGAATATCCTTTACATACCAATCTTGCTTTGTTCCTAATCACTTCTCCTTTTTCATTTACCTTATTTCTAAATACCCATTTAGTTCCAATCACATTCTTGTCCTTGGGTGTCAGAACCAATTCCCATGTTTTGTTTCTCTCAATATGATCTAATTCTTCTCTCATAGCCTTAATCCAACATTCATCTTCACATGCTTCATTAGTAGTCTTAGGTTCAACTTGTGAAATCAAACATAGATGTACCTTATTCTGAGTAAGAACTCCTCCGTCTAAACTTCCAATAATCTGTTCATGTCGATGGTTCTTTGATGTGTACCTATTAGGTGTCATAGTCTCTTCTCTTGTAGTTTCAACTCTTGTAGTTTCTCCTCTTGTCTCATTTGTAGATTATTTTCTACTCTGATCACTGCTATCTTCAACATTGTTCTCATTTGTCAATTCACTGTTAGTCTCAAAGAAATGTTCAAAAGATTCATTGTTAGTCTGAATAAAAGTTCCTTCATCAGGTTCATAATCAAGCATTCTTTCCTGAATTTTGAATTTCTCATCAACTCTAACATTTTCACTTTCAATGATAAACTTAGTTCTCTTGTTATAAAATCTATATGCTTTTCTTTTCAAAGAATAACCAAGAAAGATTCCTTCATCACTTCTAGGATCAAACTTTCCTATATCATCATCTCTCTTAATATAACATCTGCTACCAAAATTCTAAAATACTTAATTGAGGGTGTGTGTCCAAACCATAATTCATAAGGTGTCTTGTCTTTCCCTATTCTGATCTGCACTCTATTCATCATGTATATTGTTGTGTTCACTGCTTCTCTCCAAAATATCTTGGCCAAATCACTTTCAAATAACATACCTCTTGCTGCTTCAGTTACTGATCTGTTTCTTCTTTCTGCAATACCATTTTGTTCAGGTGTTCTAGGTGTTGAATATTGTCTCTTAATGCCATGCATTTCACAAAATTTATCAAATTCTTTAGATGTAAATTCACCTCCTCTATCTGATCTTAAACATTTAATTCTCATTCCTAATTCATTCTCTATTTTATTTTTGACAATCTTAAATTTATGAAATACTTCAGACTTTTATTTCAAAAATGCAACCCACATCATTCTTGTAAAGTCATCAACAAAAATCATAAAGTACCTTTCACCATGAAATCCTCTAGTTCTTGTAGGTCCACTCAAATCTGTATGAATGATCTCCAACTTCTTAGTAGATGCAAACTTCTTGCTAGGAAATGAACTTCTTTTCTATTTTTCCATCACACATTCTTTGCAAATCATGTTAGTAGGCTTCATAATCTTTGGTAAATCTCTCACTACAAATGTAGTACTCACCTTTACAATGTTATCAAAATTTATATGACAAAACCTTCTATGCCATAACCAACTGTCATCAATTTTAGTCATCAAACATGTCATTTTAGTAGGGTTCAACTGAAATACATTACCTATGGTTTTAGATCCTTTTCCAATAAAATTTCCATCCTTATCTTTAATCACACAAGAGTTGTTAGTAAATGAAACTTGATAACCCTTATCAACTAACTATCCAATACTCAACAAATTGTGCTTTAGTCCATCAACAAAGTAAACATCATCAATTTTAGTCTTTCCATCAAGAGTAATAGATCCTATAGCTTTGATTAAGCAAGGTGCATTGTTACCAACTCTGATTATTCCTCCATCATAATTGCTATATTTTATGAGCTTTCTTTTATCACCTGTCATGTGATGTGAACATCCACTATCTATAATCCAATTTGTTCTCTTTTCTACTTGTGAAAATAAATCTTTTTCTTCTATAACATTTGGTTCAGTAGATTCTTCCTTAATTGCCACAAATCCTATGTCATCACTATCATTATCACTATCACTTAGATTTCTTTCAATTCCTTCTTCAATCTCCTCATCATTAACATAGTAACATTTTACAGGTCTTCTAAATTTGTTTCTATATTTCTTAACTCTCTTAGGACATTTAGATGCATAATGACCATATTCTTGACAAGTCCAACATTTAAATATTTTCTTACCATCAGGTTCTCTTTTCATAAGTAATGCAATACCTTCTTCAATCTTCTTATCTTCTTCGGATCTGATTCTGCTGCTGCTTGCATAATCTTCGTTCATACTTGTACTTCTTGATAATGTAGGTCTAAAGATAAGAGCACTGAATGTTGTCTCCATTCTAGGTAACTCTCCTGACATTCTCAAACTCATCTCTGCTACTTCTAATCTTCCAAGAAGGGTTTCTTTTGAAAAGTTTGGTGTGCAAGGTATCACTTGTTCAATCATTTGTGTTGTCTAATTGAATACTAGTGTTAATGTTCTCAAGATCTTCCATATCACTTCATGCTCTATCTTTGTACCTCCACAAGACTTAATTCCTGTAACAATCTCAAATACTCTTCCCATATAAATTCTAATTGATTCATCTTCCAACATTCTTATACTCTGTCTTTGTACCTCCACAAGACTTAATTCCTGTAACAATCTCAGATACTCTTCCCATATAACTTCTAATTGATTCATCTTCCAACATTCTTATATCTTCAAATGCACAAATCCAATTATGTAATCTAGCTTACTTTGCATGTTCATCACCTTCAAAAGTATTATGTAAAGCTTTCCAAACATCATCAGCTCTAGGTAGATCTTTTACCTGACCATATTCATTTTCCGGTAGGGCTGACAAAAGTGCCTCCTTTGCAAGAATGTTACACATAAAGATGTCTCTTTCCTCATTAGTACAACTTTCAAGTTTGTCTTCATTAATGATGTCCTTGGATTTAGTTGCGATCAACCAATAACCTAGTCCTAAACACAAGAGATGTACCTTCATCTTCTCTTTCTAGCTATCAAAATTTACTCCATCAAACTTAGGGCTTTCTTTCCTGAAATTCACGATGGATCTCCTTAAGTTGTTAAACTTTTCTTCAAGAACCTGGCTCTAATACCAATTGTTAGAAATAAAAGATCCCCAAGATAACTGAGAGGGGGGGGTGAATCAGTTATCTGATATTTAATCAATTTAACTTCTTTTGTAGCATTAAACAATATAATTCATGCAATAATCAACCATGTGAGAACAACCATATACAATTGCACAATGACACAAGATATGTTGACTAGGGAACCTCTTGAAAAAGAGTAAACCCCGGTGGGAATGATGCCCACAAAATGATGTACTAATATGAAAGTTCCTTGTTAGAGGATGGACCTTGTTAGGAGTCTTATGAATTACATTTAGTACATATAAATCCTTGTGAGGAGATTTTGAATCCCTGTTAAAAGATTTTGACCCAGTTAAGAGTCTATGGAAGACAGATGGACCCACTGCCCAAATAGCTTCAAGGAAAGATCTATGAACTAACTATCCAATAGACCTTAAGATTATTCAATAGAATA
The DNA here is from genome assembly GCA_027943335.1 of Chamaecyparis obtusa. Taxonomy (NCBI): domain Eukaryota; kingdom Viridiplantae; phylum Streptophyta; class Pinopsida; order Cupressales; family Cupressaceae; genus Chamaecyparis; species Chamaecyparis obtusa. The sequence goes on along the minus strand of BSBK01014714.1, from coordinate 25,305 downwards.
ATATGGAACAAAATACCTTCTTCTTACTATGCCAAAACCGCACTCTCTGACCTCTGTACTCACGAACTCTGATCTCTCCTACACTGACCCTTTTCTTCACTTCTTCATTTAGATCCGCAAATTTTCATCCTCAAATCACTTCATATCCATCATAACACCATATAAAATAATGAAAAACATTTCTTCTTATATACCACATTCAAATAATTACAAATGAGTCGGTCCTCAAATACAAAATAATAATTTTACACGTTACATCAGAAAAACTCATAAAACTGTCAGCTTCCAGGTGCTATAAATTTCTCAAAACTTATCCAAAATTTATACTCTTTGAGATGGTGTATCCTCATGTTCTCTAGATGCTTCATATAACTCCGCAAAAAAAAGTATCAATTTAGTAAAAAGATATACTCAATTTACTAAAACTGCTACTCAGGAACTCTGTTCTGATACACTGTCTTCACTAAAAAGCTTATAACTAATTCATATGAACATAAATATTTATTTAATCTAAACCATAGGTTAATAACATACTCAAGATCATACAGCTAACTCCACAAACAATAATTCCTTTAGAATAAACATCACCAAAATAATCTTCATTAGGTGCTTTCTCTGTCTGTCTGTCACTGAACTTTACTAAATCTTCTTGCGCTCTCAATGTAGAGCTGATCATGACTTACGCTCTTAACTAAAGATATATAATATCATATTCTATCCTTTATTCACTTTGCATAAGCCAATATTCAATAAATAATAAGTTATGACCAAAACAGTGTCTGTTTCCTTGCTAATTTCACTAAATATCACTATGTTGACATGAATGACAATCCAAGTCATGAATGCAACACTCACTGCTACATATTGATTATAAAAAAATATCCAAAAAATATATCAAGTCCTAAAAATCTCCTCATGTACTCATTTTGCATTCATTCCTAACACTATATGTGTTATTTCGTATCATATGTAGCCATGATCTCTTTGTGATAATATGACCTTCAGTATGTCTAGTAACCAGACCATCACCATGTTACTTTATAATTCAAGGATTTGGACTATACCTCCAACCCGTGCCCTTGAGCCATGCAAGTCATACTTGTTGATTTCTCTATCTAAAATCAACGGTGCCATGAATGCTGGTTTCACACACCTCTATGCTATAGTCATCAGTGTCGCATACTCTGGTAGGAGATCATATAAATTTGGAAGGTTAACTTCCACCTCTTGGAAGTGGTAAATACTTATGGGCACTCATGGTATGAGGACACCCTCTTTTATTACTTTTCAGATTGCAGCTTCTATATCTCTCGGTATGTCCTCAAAGTGAACTTGAAAAAATGCCACATATATGCTCCAAACATGGGGACTTCCCACATTGTTATTGGTATTTTTATCTACTTGTTTAATGTTCGATAATCCATCCCAACTCTCACTCTTGAACCTGTGTCCTTCAACTTCTTTCACCTATGTATTCATCCAACTGTGCTTCAGGCCAGATAATAGATAAGCATTCTAGTTTATTGGGTAGATATTTGTTTAAATACAAATCAATAAAAATAAATACTAGAGATTAGAGTTGTTAGATCATATTCTAATTAGAAAATTTTAACATCTATTCTATTCACCTCTACCACTTTTTTTTTCTCTCCAACTTTATATATTTCTTTCCTCTTCTTCATAGCCAATAGATCCCACTAGCTAGCCTCTCTACCTCACGTAGCAGAGATATCAATAGCCTTTGCTGCCTCTTGTTCTTTTACCTACATTTTTTCAGCTCTCTGAACCTTGACCGTTTTTAAAACAAGGTTTGAGTCATTTCAATGAAAATTTTAGTCAACACCTTTTTTAAAAATATATATGCATTCAACTTCAATAGTCATGTACATGTTATTTTTAGTTCTCATATTTACATTTTTTCTATTTGAAAATGATGCTCTGTAGCCATCAAATCCCTTGTCTTCTACTACCAGTGAATACTGTATATTTTTATAATTATAAGAATCATTGAAAATAGTATGCATGGGTGATAATAGGCTGTTGGTTTTGTTCAATAAGATAGTTCATTAACCAATACGTTTCTCTGCTTCAAAAGTTTAGTTTATTCTAATTTTACATTAACACGGACACATGTAACATCAAGTTTAAACTATTCCTTATTCTGTCCCTTTGTAATTGTCTTTGGGCAGCTTTTTTCCTATTTTTGTCATGCTTTCTCTATAACTTCTTATCTCTTATTTCATTTATGCCTTCTTGCCAACTTATGTTACCTGCATAGAGAATATTTTATCACATTTTCCTTCACTTTGTATAGTTTGTTCTTTGTTTTGACCAGTTTGAATCTCCTTTCCTACATTTTTTTGGATAATTTAAAAAATTTATATTTACTATTAATAATTTAATATTAAGGAAAATTTCCATTTTTACTTATAAAGGTTTTGTTATTAATAACACATTAATAGTGTTTTATTAAAAAAAAACTAAATCATTTACTTTTTGAATCCTATTTATTTGGTTTAACAATAATTTAAATATTTAAACAACATGTTTTTAAAATCAAATCTCAATTCTTATTTTATAATTTACAGCCCTTGCAATCTTTGTTGCAGTTGCATCTCTTAACGCTACTATTGGAAAAATGGCTAGCACTCTCCTCAGGATTCATGACATGGTTTAATAGCCACCTATGTTCTATAAGTCTAGTGGTTGTATCGGGCATTAACAGGTCAATCTTTTGGTGCAACAACAACCACTACTTGTAACAAATGGTATCAAAGCTTCGTCACAGGTTCGAATCTCCTTGGGTAACGCTGAGGGGGAGATTGTTGGAAAAATGGCTAGCGCTCTCCTTGAGATTCGTGACATGGTTTAACAACCTCCTGTGTTCTATAAGTCTAGTGGTTTTATCAGGCATTAACAGGTCGATCTTTTGGTGCAATGAAAACTACTACTTGTAACGTCTACCAATATATTTAGCGTATTACATTTGTCAACTTTTTATTCAGCATTCATAATAGAAACTTTTCATTTAAAATAACGTTGCATTTAGTATTTCTTTTTTTCCTCATTCTATATTAATGTTTTTTTGTTATTACTCTACCTTATTCCATGGAGATTTTATTTCCGAGGAATATATATATATACCCAATCTGCCTCTATTGTTTTTCCCTACCCTTTTATTTATTTATCCAATGGCTACCTTTACAGTTTGGAACACCACCTTTCTAGATTCTTCGTAACTCTTATAACATTTTCTAGCAAATAATGTTTCAAATATCATTTCATCTTTTTTTATCAATCAAACCTGCACTTTATGCTTCATTTTTCTTTGCTAATTTTTTCATTGTAGAGCATCTTATTAGTGGCTAGTTTTATAAGTAATTGTTAGTGGTTGGTTTGGTCATTGGAAATGAGGTTAATGTTGCTCGTGTTTGCCTCTGCTATTGTATATACTTTTCCCAATAGTATCAATCTTATCATTGCATATATATGATCCAGTGAGACTATGTTTGGGAGCTTCCTTTTGTATTAATTGCTACATTTTACCCTGCCTTAGACGTCACTTATGGTATCTTGTGTATAAATAGAGTGTAAGACATTTTCTTGGTGTGCAGTTAAACCCAAACAATGTTAAGTAACGTTCAAACTTTTGTTTTACATACAAAATTTATGAAAGAAGTCAAACTTTACTGGTTAGTTCTTTTTAAATTCCCACTTTAAAGAATCTATTACTTGTTTTAGATTCCAAACTTACCTTACTCATCTTTAAAGAGTTACATTGGTTTTATAGAGCATAACTTTTTTTTCTCAAATAGATATCAATGTGCTTCTTTCAAATTTAGTTTTGTAACATCCATACAAAGGGCATGCAATTGGTTTGATGGAATTATCATGATTATTATATATTTTATGAACATTTGAAGTTGACTAAACCTTAATTTTGATATACCTTAACTACGTAGCTTATAACTTGTCGTGTATTTGTCCAATTTCATTTTTAATTTTTTTTTTATAGAAAGATAACTTCAATACCTAGGGCATAGATATTTTTTAGAATTTTTTTCTCTTGTTTACTACTTTTCCACAAGTGTCAAACATAGAGGTAGACATATAGTGAAATATCTATGTTTAGTAAAACTAAAAATACATAGTCATAATAAACTTAGTATATATTAACATTATAATCATTGGAAAAAAATTTCTCAGTAGCACATTACTGCATAGATACGTTTGTCAAATTGATTCATTTGATATGCCAAAAGATAAAGTCAAAGTAATTTTTTATCAACATTTTAATATGTGTGAAGGAGACTCCATTGTATGTATGAATGAGACGTATATATGTTATATCAATATTTTTTTTTATCTAAGAGGATTTGATCTAACCATTTAAAATTAATTCCTTGAAATGGAACCTCTCAAGGCTTAAATCATCATATTTTATTAAAAGTGTGTTATTTCAACAAAAATCAACATGTCTAAAAAAGTGTGACCCACTATTGTGGGGTCACCCATTGATTTAAGTGAATTATCTAAAAATCAAAAGTCTGAGACTTATGTAAACAAATCTCTTTATGAGTTTTTTAAATAAATCTCTTTATTAGTAAAAAGATTCTCATATTAAAAGTTAGATTTGTTCTATGTAATTTGTATCAAAATTTATGTTTTTTAGTTACTCATTATTTTCAGTTTATTTGTGTTATTTAGTTAATTATTTATTTTCTTGGCATTACTTGACTATTATAGAAGTTAGTTACGTATTAATTGTTACATGTTAGTATTTAAGCAATTTATGAAAAAATAGTTAAAGATTATCAAGTTAACCTTGGATTTTATATTCTTGACTTGAATGATCTAGTTTAGGTGGAAATTTATTTAAGTTAGATAAGAATTTGTCAAATTGTTTATCTATGTCAATCAAATGCGGGTTAACAAAAATATGATTGTCATTTTTTTCTTTAATAGTTACGGGATATATTTGTACATTTAAGTTGCTTATGGAATTTATGAGTGAGGTAGTCTTTAAATTATTTCTTTGGGTAATTTTACTATTTTTATATAGTTCTTAATTATGGGGTATGTGCAAGATCATGGTATACCAAACTATGGCCCTAAGTGGCAATGAAAAATCAAAAAATCAGGGTTAGTCAACTTGATGTAAAAAGTTGAACATCTTATGAACCTTATGAGAAAAAGTTGTAAGAATAGAATCTGTAGGAAATTGAATGTAGTTTCTAAACTACTAGCCCTTGTTTGAAATTGTGTTTGTCTAATTGTTCAAAATTTTATATTTCAATGCAGTACTATGAAAATTTCAGGGAAAAGATAAAAAGTACATGTATGTCTGACCACCTTAATCACAATCAAATGATGATATATTTTCCCAAGATTATAGATATAAGTAGTAGACTCATGCCTGGATGTGATACATATTTTTTTGTAATTTTTGGTCAAATAAATAATTAATTATGAATTTTCTGTTACAACTTTTTCTAAATAAAAAAGCTCTCGTGCCTAACCACCTTAACTAATTCAAAATTTTACCAAATTCAAAACTTTTTTTTTCTTATAGTAGCTGAAGCATAGAATGTGACACATGTTTTAGATTTCAAAAAGGTTAAATGGTTTGAAAGTTATAGTTATTTTTCAATTAGTATGTCAATTACGACTTTCAAGATAAGTCAATTAAAAAATAAGTTTTAATTACTTACCAAACTCAAAATTTGACAGTAATTATATTGATGGAAAGCTAATAATGTCTTTAAGAAACCCTTTTCATTTCATCAATTTTGAGTGAAAAAATAGTCATCAGCTACATGGTCAAAGTCACAGTATCAAGAACTATCTCCTGAAACATGCCTAAATGGTTGACCACCCATGTTTGGTAATGCCGAAGCAAATACCAAGCCTAATTAGATCTTCAATCCAATCAGATATTCAATATTTTTAGATATCTGATATTATTAGATATCTGAAAAAGCCCGCCTATTATGAAATCTCAATTGCCCCCACTTTTCCCAAATTCAAACTTCATAATAAATGTATTTTTTAATAGTAATATTAATTCTCTTATAAATTAAGTTGTATTCTTTTTATGTTAATATTAATTCAAGTTTCATATTAAATTATATTTTTGTTATGTTAATATTAATTTCATTTTAAATGTTAATATTAAATAATAATAGCATTGCATAAATATTAGAATATAAATTTTTATACTAGTATATATTATATTATCTGATATAAAAAATGATTTCAAAAAAACACCTACACTGTTGATTTGAGGATAGACAGTTTCAGCCCAAATCCTCTTGAAAGTATCCAACACAAGATTTTTCTATAGACTCCTTGTAATTTCAATAGTCTGACTATAGTAAATAAGTAGATGTCAATGGACTTCCCCTCGATGGAATACAATCAATTGATTTTTTAACTCTCAAAAAGAAATTTCACACAGATGTAGAACCACCATATGCTAATCATCTGTTCTAGAAACTAATAGTGGCATAAAAATTGGTGTAAGAACATTTAAGGTACATTATCCATAAAAAGGTATATGAAACCTTAAAATATACATTAAAAAGTGGAGGTGAAAGCTCTAGATCAGAGAGAGAGAGATAATGAGGACTTCTTAGGGCTCCTAACATGTGAAAAGGTATTCTATGACCCCTAGGAAGTCCCCATTACCCCTTTTGACAAATTGGAACCCTCAAGTGTGTCCTACAGGGTCCTACAACACCTTCAAACACACTTGAGCATTCAAATTTGTCGAAAGGGGTCATGGGGACTTCTTAGGGGTCCTAATGCATGAAAAGGAGTACTAGGACCCCTAGAAAGTCTCCATGACCCCTTTTGACACATTTGAATTCTCAAGGGTGTCTAAAGGGGTCGTAGGACCCCTTAGGACACACTTGAGGGTTCTAATGTGTCAGAAGGGGTCATGGGGATTTCTTAAGGGTCCTAATGTGTGATAAGGCATACTACAAACCCAAAAAATTCTCCATGACCCCTTTCAATACATTTGAACACTCAAGTGTGTCCTAAAGGGTTGCACGACCCCTTAGAACACACTTAAGCATTCAAATGTGGTGAAAGGGGTCATGGGGTCTTCCTAGGGGTCCTAACACATGATAGGGCATATTAGGACCCCTAGGAAGTCTCCATGACCCCTTTCAACACATTTGAATGCTCAAGTGTGTCCTAAAGAGTCATAGGACCCCTTAGGACACACTTGAGCATTCAAATGTGTCGAAAGGGGTCATGGGGACTTCTTAGGGGTCCTAGTGCATGATAAAGCATACTAGAACCCTGAGGAAGTCCCCATGACACCTCTCAAAACATTTGAATGCTCAAGTGTATCCTAAAGAGTTGTAGGACCCCTTAAAACACACTTGAGCATTCAAATGTGTCGAAAAGGGTCATGGGGACTTCCTAGGGGTCCTAACATGTGATAAGGCAATCTAGGACCCCTAGGAAGTCCTCGTGACCCCTTTTGACACATTAGACCCCTCAAGTGTGTCCTAAGGGCTATGACCCCTTCGGACACACTTGAGCATTCAAATCTATCAAAAGGGGTCATGGGGACCTCTTAGGGGTCCTAACATGTGATAAGGAGTACTAGGACCCCTAAGAAGTCCCCATGACCTCTTTTGACATATTTGAATGCTCAAATATGTCTGAAGGGGTTGTAGAACCCCTTAGGACACACTTGAGGGTTTGACTGTGTTGAAAGGGGTCGTGGGGTTTCCTAGGGGTCCTAACATCTGATAAGGCATACTAGGACCCCTAAGAAGTCCCCATGACCACTTTCAACACATTTTAATGCTCAAGTGTATCCTAAAGGGTCTTTGGACTAACTAAGACACACTTGATCATTCAAATGTGTCAAAAGGGGTCATGGGGACTTCCTAGGGGTCCTAGCATGTGATAACGCATACAAGGACCCCTACGAAGTCCCCATGACCCCTTTCAACACATTTGAACACTCAAGTGTGTCCTAAGGGGTCCTACAACTCTATAGGATAGACTTGAGAATTCAAATGTGTCGAAAAAGGTCATTGGGACTTCCTAGGGGTCCTAATATGTCTTATCACATGTTAGTACACCTAGGAAGTCCCCATGACCCCTTTTGACAAATTTGAATGCTCAATTGTGTCTCAAAGAGTCATAGGACCCATTGGGAAACACTTGAGAATTCAAATGTGTCAAAAGGGGTCATGAGGACTTCCTAGAAATCCTAACACCTAATAAGGCATACTAGGACCCCTAGGAAGTCCCCATCACCCCTTTTGACATATTGGAATGATCAATTGTGTCCTAAAGAGTTGTAGGATCTCTTAGGCCACACTTGAGCATTAAAATATGTTGAAAGGGGTCATGAGGACTTCTTAGTGTTCCTAGTATGCCTTATCACTCGTTAGGACCCCTAGGAAGTTCCCATGAACCTTTTTGACATATTTGAATATTCAAGTGTGTCCTAAGGGGTCCTACGATCTATTAGGACACACTTGTACATTCAAATGTGTTCAAAGTGGTCATGTGGACTTCTTAGGGGTCCTAACACATGATAATGAGTACTAGGACCCATAGGAAGACCCCATGACCCCTTTTGACACATTTAAATTCTTGAGTGTGTTCAAAGGGGTCATAGGACCCCTTAGGACACACTTGAGGGTTCCAATGTTTCGAAAGGGGTCATGGAAATTTTCTAGGGGTCCTAACACATTATAAGGTATACTAGAACCCATAAGAAGTCCCCATAACCCCTTTCAATATGTTTTAATGCTAAAGTGTGTCCTAAAAAGTCATAGGACCCTTTAGGACACACTTGACCATTCAAATGTGTTTAAATGGGTCATGGGGACTTCCTAGGGGTCCTAACACGTGCTAAGGCATACTAGGACCCCTAGGAAGTCCCTGTGACCCCTTTCAACACATTTGAATGCTCAAGTGCATCCTAAAGAGTCATAAGACCTCTTAGGATGATCAAGGGTGCTCCCCTTAATACCACAAACACATAATAGAAATAGAGAAACAAAAATAATTTGCAAGAATAGAAAATTGGCTTCTTATTATCTCCACAAATGTGGAATTACAAACTTTCAAAATTACGATATGGAAAACCACATGGGCATTCCCTTACAATATTCTATAGGAAAAAGCCTCAAATTATTACCTAGAACTGCCTAAGACAACACTACGGGCCTTCTTTATATAGGCAATTTCTACCGCCCGAGAAGGTTCCAGAAATTTAGCCCAAAGGGCCAACCAAATTTAGAATTATTTTATTTTAGAATTTATTACATCAAAGTCGGCTCAAAATAAATTTTGAAGGAAAATCATTTTCTGCCATTTTAGGTGACCCAACTTCCAAAGACCATAAGTCATCACCAGTTGTTCCGATTGACTATTACAGCCCCAATTCAGAAATTCCACAAAGCGCTCTACAGGCTTAACTCATGCAAGTGCCTGTCACTCAAATTTTTGACCTCATCTACAGCCTGTAAAGCCTTTAAAATTGAGTTCAAAGTTTCTATACCCTACTACCAATACCAAAAATCTTCAATATCTCCAAAGCTAGATTTGATCTGTCAATGAAAATTTACTGGTAGGCTAATACGACTGAGATGAACCTTCACATGTGAAATTAAAACATTCTAAGATCATATGAACAACTTACTAAAAATAGAAAGTTTCCAAAAATAGTAGCTCTACACAAGATAACCCTTATCGAATTTAAAAATAGAAATATTTTTGGGTGATTTGAAATGGGTCATGGGGACTTCCTAGGGGTCCTAACACATGATAAGGCATACTAGGACCCCTAGAAATTCCCCATGACCCCTTTTGACACATTAAAATTCTCAAGTGTGTCCTAAAGAGTCATAAGACCTCTTAGGACACACTTGAGAATTCAAATGTGTCCAAAGGGGTCATGGGGACTTTCTAGAGCTCCTAATGCATGATCAGGTGTTCTAGGACCTGAAAGAAGTTCCCATGACCCCTTTGGACACATTATAACTCTCAAGTGTGTTCTAAGGGGTCCTATGACCCCATCAAATACACTTGAGCATTCAAATTTATTGAAAGCGGTCATGGGGATTTTTTAGGGGTCCTAACGCATGATAAGGAGTACTAGGACCCCTAGGAAGTCCTCATAACCACTTTTGACACATTTTAATGCTCAAGTGTGTCCTAAAGGGTTGTAGGACCCCTTAGGACACACTCTACCATTCAAATGTGTTGAAAGAGGTCATCGAGATTTCCTAGGGGTCCTAATGATAACGCATCCTATGACCCCTAGCAAGTCCTCATGATCCCTTTCAACACATTTGAATCCTCAAGTGGGTCCTAAGGGGTCCCATGACTCTTTTGGACACACTTGAGCATTCAAATGTGTTGAAAGGGGTTATGGAGACTTCCTAGGGGTTCTAGTACACCTAATCATGTGTTAGGACCACTAGGAAGTCCCCATGACCCCTTTCAACACATTTGAAAGCTCAATTATGTCTTAAAGAGTCAGAGGACCCCTTGGAACACACTTAAGCATTCAAATGTGTAGAAAGGGTTCATGAGGACTTCCTAGGATTCCTAATTCTTGATAAGGTTTATTAAGACCCCTAGAAATTTCTCATGACAACTTTTGACATATTTGAATTCACAAGTGTGTCCTAAAGAGTTGTAGGACCCCTTAGGACACATTTGAGCATTCAAATGTGTTGAAAGGGGTCATGAGGATTTCCTAGGCGTCATATTACACCTTACCATGTGTTAGGACCCCCATGAAGTCTTGATGACCCCTTTCAACACATTTGAATGCTCAAGTGTGTCCTAAGGGGTCCTAAAACCCTTTAGGATACACCTGAGCATTCAAAGGTCTTGAAAGGGTTCATATGGACTTCTTAGGTGTCCTAACACATGATAATGAGTACTAGGACCCTTAGGAAGTCCCCATGACCCCTTTTCACACATTTAAATGATCAAGTGTTGCCAAAGGGGTTGTTGGACCCCTAAGGACACACTTGAGGGTTCTAATGTGTCGAAACAGGTCATGGAGATTTCCTAAGAGTCCTAACATGTGATAAGGTGTACTAGGACCCCTAAGAAGTCCCCATGACCCCTTTTGACACATTTGAATGCTCAAGTGTGTCCTAAAGCATCATAGGACCCCTTGGAACACACTTCAGTATTCAAATGTGTTGAAAAGTTTCATGGGGACTTCCTAGGGGTCCTAATGCATGATAAGGTGTACTAGGACCAATAGGAAGTCTCCAAGACCCTTTTCGACACATTTGAACCCTCAAGTGTGTCCTAAGGGGTCCTATGACTCTTTAGGACACACTTGAGTATTAAAATGTGTCGAAAGGGGTCATGGAGAATTCCTAGGGGTCCTAGTATGCCCTATGAAGTGTTAGGACCCCTAGGAAGGCCCCATGACCCCTTTTGACACATTTGAATGCTCAACTATGTCCTCAAGAGTCCTAGGACCCCTTGGGACACACTTGAACATCCAAATGTGTCGAAAGGGGTCATGAGGACTTTCTAGGACTCATATCACATGATAAGGCATATTAGGACCCCTAGGAAGTCCTCAAACCCCTTTTGACATATTTGAATGGTCGAGTGTGTCCTAAAGAGTTGGAAGACCCCTCACGACACACTTAAGCATTCAAATATGTCCAAAGTGGCCATGGGGACTTTCTAGGGGTCCTAACATGTGATAAAGTGTTCTAGGACCCCTAGGAAGTCCCCATGACCCCTTTCAACACATTGGAACCATCAAGTGTTGTCAGGGGTCCTATGACCCCTTCAACACACTTGAGAATTCAAATCTATCAAAAGGGTTCATGGGGACTTCTTAGAGGTCCTAACATATGCATATAAGTACTAGGACCCCTAGGAAGTCCCCATGACCCCTTTTGACACATTTGAATGCTCAAGTGTGTTCGAAGGGGTCATAGGACCCCTGAGGACACACTTAAGGGTTCCAATATGTCGAAAAGGGTCACGGGGATTTTTCAGGGGTCTTAACACATGATATGGTATACTAGGACCCCTAAGAAGTCCCCATGACCTCTTTTGACACATTTGAATTCTCAAGAGTGTTCTAAAGAGTCATACGACCCCTTAAAATACACTTGAGCATTCAAATGTATCGAAAGGGGTAATGAGGACTTCCTAGGGTTCCTAATGTGTGATAAGGTGTACTTGGACCCCTAGGAAGTCCTCATGACCCCTTTAGACACATTTGAATGATCAAGTGTATCCTAAAAATTTGTAGGACCCCTTAGTACACACTTGAACATTCAAATGTGTCGAAAGGGGTCATGTGGACTTCCTAGGGGTCGTAATGAGTGCTAAGTTGTACTAGGACCCCTAAGAAGTCCGCATGACCCCTTTTGACACATTTAAATGCTCAAGTGTGTCATAAAGAGTTGTAGGACTCCTTATGACACACTTGAGCAATCAAATATGTCGAAAGGGGTCATGAGGACTTCCTAGGGGTCCTAACACGTGACATGGCATACTAGGACCCCTCGAAAGTCCCCATAATTCCTTTCGACACATTTGAATGCTCAAGTGTGTCCTAAGGGGTCCTAAAAATTTTGAGGACACACTTGAGCATTAAAATGTCTCAAAAGGGGTCATGAGGACTTCCTAGGGGTCCTGGTATGTCTTATCACATGTTAAGACCCCTAAGAAGTCCTCATGACCCCTTTTGACATATTTGAATGCTCATGTTTGTCCTAAGGGGTCCTGTGACTCTTTAGGACACACTTGAGCATTCAAATGTGTCAAAAGGGGTCATGGGCACTTGTTATGGGTCCTAGTATACCTTATCAAGTTTTAGGACCCCTAGAAAATCTACATGACCCCTTTTGATAGATTTTAATGCTCAAGTGTGCCCTAAAGAGTCGTAGGACCCTGGAGGACACTCTTGAATATTAAAATATGTCTAATGGGGTCATGGAGACTTCCTAGGGGTCATAGTATGTGATAAGGCATTCTAGGACCCCTAGGAAGTCCCCATGACCCCTTTCAACATATTGGAACCCTCAAGTGTGTTCTAAGGGGTCTTACAACCCCTTACGACACACTTGAGAATTCAAATCTGTTGAGAGGGGTCATGGGGACTTCTTAGGGGTCCTAACATGTGATAAGGAGTACTAGGACCCCTAGAAAGTCCCCATGAGCCTTTTTGACACAATTGAATACTCAAATGTGTCTGAAGGGGTCGTAGGACCCCTTAGGACATACTTGAGGGTTTCAATGTGTCGAAATGGGTCATGTGGATTTCCTAGGGGTCCTGACATGTGATAAGATGTAATAGGACCCCTAGGAAGTCCCTATGACCCCTTTGGACACATTTGAATGCTCAAATGTATCCTAAAGAGTTGTAGGACCCCTTAGGAAACACTTGAGCATTTAAATGTGTTGAAAGGGGTCATGGGGACTTTGTTGGGGTCCTAACATGTGATAAGGCATGCTACGACCCCTTTTGACACATTTGAAGTGTCAATTATTTTCTAAGGAGTCCTATGACTCTTTAGGCCACACTTAAGCATTCAAATGTGTCAAAATGGGTGATGGGGACTTCCTAGGGGTCCTAACACATCAAAGAGAGAGGGGGGAAGGGAAGAGAGAGAGAGAGAGAGAGAGAGAGAGAGAGAGAGAGAGAGAGAGAGAGAGAGAGAGAGAGAGAGAGAGAGAGAGAGAGGAGGGATAGATAAATTCTAGTGGGAAATATTGGATATCCAATATATATCAGATATTTGATTCTTTTTACTGATGAAAAGTTAAAACAATATTCTTTGGGTCCCTCTAGAGAGGCACATTTTTTTACCGAATTATGGGAGTTGAGGTTGACCAAATCTCATTTTGTCCCTAGAGAAGACAAAAAACCACTTTTGGGGGTGATTTTCTAAGGAACCAATGGTTTTTACATCATCATTTGTGGTCTGCCTATGGGGAGTAGTAGTTGTCAAAAGCATAAATGGAAGAGGAGACTCACAAATGAAGAGATTGAAGTCTATAGAGAAATGGATAGGATTTCCCATCAAAAAAAGAGACAAGTTATGTTTAATATTCATGAAGATGTTGGCATAGACCCACCTTTGAATGTGGTTTCAAGTGAAGAGCATGAATTTAAAATGATTTATGAAAATAATATTGAAAATGAGAATGTAGGGATTGAAGATGAAAACGTAGGTTTTGAAAATGAACATGTAGATGTGGACAATGGAGCTGTGGACATTGTTAATGACCTTCCACTGATTGAATATGAAGGAATTGACAATGATAATGGTACACAAGAACCAACTCAATGTAATACATCTCCAAATTATATGAGAAATGAAGTCCCTTGGAAGGAAGAAAGACAAACTTCAACATCAAGACCTTCAAGAACAACTAAATGGTTACTTGAAATTGATGAGAACATAATGAGTAATTTTGAAGGAAAGAGATCAAAAAGAACCATTCGGTTGTGGGTTTTGTTGGTACTCAAAAATGCAACATGGGTTTTGAGTACCATGTTAAAATTTTGCAATTTGAAGCTCTTTAAATCCTTTTCATGCATATGTACCTAGCTGTCATTTTGAAGCTTATGAAGTTTTCCAAGTGTTGAACACACTTTATTTAGTATGTACATACATTCTATGATGTTATTTTGTCATCCCGAATCATTCGATGAAGTTCCATTTTGAGCAAGTGTCAAATTGCACAATTTTGTTTTAATGCCAAATCACTGTCAGAGGCCCTGTTTAGTTGATTGCATCTTTCTCCAGGAGATTGATCATAATGTGCCAATGGTTTCATCATATTGTAGACATGGAAATGAGTCATCATGCTAATTTTCAGCTCCTCATGAGTTCATTTGGTCACTTTTCCAGAGCCATTCCATTTGCAGATTGTCAATATTCCCTGAGTGTGCATTATTTAGATTTCTAGTCACTTTTCTCATCATAACTAAAAAAGTACAAACTGGGTCGGGCTAAATTTTACATATATGTTTGAGATGGCTACGTGTGCATTGTAGAATTTTTTTTTTAGAAAACCCCAGTTTGAAAATCAAAATTTATGGTTCTCTGAGTACATTCAGAGATCTAGAGACTAACAAGTCACCAGATCTCCAAGTTGCTAGATCTCCAAGTCACGAGATCTCCAAATGAGGTTAGTCTCAAAATATTACAAAGAATAAAGTTCATTATGAGACTTGGAGACTAGTCACCATATCTCCAAGTCACTGGGTCTCCAAGTCGCGAGATCTCCAAATGAGGTTAGTCTCCAAATCTCACAAAGAAGAAAGTTCATTATGAGACTTGGAGACTAGTCGCCAGATCTCCAAGTCGCTGGATCTCCAAGTCGCTAGATCTCCAAGTTGCAAGATCTCTAAATGAGGTTAGTCTCCAAATCTCACAAAGAAGAAAGTTCATTATGAGACTTAGAGACTAGTAGCCAGATCTCCAAGTGGTTGGATCTCCAAGTCCCGAGATCTCTAAATGAGGTTAGTCTCCAAATCTCACAAAGAAGAAAGTTCATTATGAGACTTGGAGACTAGTTGCCAGATCTCCAAGTCGCTGGATCTCCAAGTCGTGAGATCTCCAAATGATGTTAGTCTCTAAATCTCACAAAGAAGAAAGTTTATTATGAGACTTGGAGACTAGTCGCTAGATCTCCAAGTCGCTGGATCTCCAAGTCGGGAGATCTCTAAATGAGGTTAGTCTCCAAATCTCAAAAAGAAGAAAGTTCATTATGAGACTTGGAGACTAGTCGCCAGATCTCCAAGTCGCTGGATCTCCATGTTGCCAGATCTCCAAATAAAAGAAGTATCCAAATCTCACAAAGAAGAAAGTACATTATGAGACTTGGAGACTAGTCTCCAAATCTCCAAGTCTCCAAATCTCTAGATAATTGTTTAGAGATCTAGAGACTAAAGTTAGTCTCCAAATCTCATAATGAGAAAAAGTGATTATGAGACTTGGAGACTTAGTCTCCAAATCTCCAAATTGTTATTCAGAGATCTAGAGACTAGAGTTAGTCTCCAAATCTCATAAAGAAAAGTAAAGAGAGGAAATGATTATGAGATTTAGAGACTAAAGGGATGAGAAGATGACAAGTGGAAAGTTCTAGTGTCATGTGCAGATTTTAAAGAAATAAAAAATTTAAATAGATTATATTGTTCAGATTTTGGAGAAATTTTGAAATTTTTTAGTGACAGAGTTGTTCATAGGAAAATATCTGGGAGATCCATTTTTTATCAGAATATGGCAGTATAATATGTTTTCAAAAATGCCAGAAGATGACATATGCAATGATGATAGTTAGAATCAGATTAGATCAAGTTGCTAAGAGCAGTAATAGTTTTTAATCTGCGACCAGATTTTGGGGAGACTTTTCTTCTTCCAAAATTGATTGATTTGTCAAATCCGACAGAAGAATGATTCAGATTTTCAGTGGATGAAAGGATCGGAGGGTACAGAGGACTAAATTAAATTTCAAAGAAGAGTAAAGGAGAAAGAAAATCAGATTTCCAGTAGATGAGTAGATTTTATGAAAAAAAGGACAAATTTATTAGATTTTGAAGATGCCCGGGAAGATCAAATTTTCAGAGAAGCAAGAAGAGTAAATGAGATTAGATTGCAGAATGGATAGGATTTGGTCAAATACAAATTTTAGGGTTTCTTCCTCTTCTTTTTATTCTCTTCTCTTCTCAGTTGTAAGTGTTCTTTCTCCTATTCTTGGAGTGTTCTTGTGGCCGCTCTATTGTGAGCAAGCCCCTAAATGATGAAATTTGAAATTCTTTGTATAATAGATTTCTAGTTTTGTGTCTAAATTTCTAAAATACAATGCAATTTCTATCTGACATGGTTATTGTCTCTTTACTTTGTGTTCTGCTCTTGTATGTTTTATTTGTAAGGCATCTAAAAACATACCAACTACAAGGTAGTGTGTTTAATTATTTGTGAGTTTCTCTCAAGGAGAGGATTAAATTTCATAAATAGTTTCAGAGAGTAGACATATGTGTTAGGATTTGATGATAACACCATAAGATTGACAGGATAGTTTGTAAGGCATCCTATCCAAATTGCATGTAGTTTGTAAGGCATTCTACTATATTTCCTTGAAATCTCCCTGTGGATTTATATTTAGACTCTTTTTCTCAATGGAATAGGCACTGGCTGGATGTTTGTTATACAGTCATCTTTCCATCATCAAACACAAAATATCATTACCAGTTCTTTTCATTTTCTTTAATTCATGCATATTGTGAAAGGACTGTATCCTGGTGATATAGTTCAAATTGTTGATTCCTTGGAGAGAGAATCCAGAGGTTAACTTTCCTTGAGTTTTACTCATAAAAGGAAGAAGGATTCACATCCTTATCCCATTTTTCATGCTATTACATTTTTAATTTCCTTTGTCATATTCTATAATAGGTTGTTCTCAGCTGTTTACAGAATCATCTTTCATTGAAGTAGATTTGATTAACACAATAGCATGACAGTGAAGACCCAATCCGCTAATCAAAAGCTTACTTGAAATATAGTAACCTATTTCATGGGCAATACCTACCTGAGTCTTGTGGAGCTTGAAGTAGAAGGAGGATCTTATCCAATCCTCATCAATTAGGCTTTTCTTGCAAACTTGGAGTCCTTTTTAGCTGAGAACCAAGCCCGTATCTTGCCAAGTTTGACCCTACAAGAAAAATCCATAACAAATTGGTGACTCTACTTTGGATATGTTAAATTGAAGATAGAATAACACAGGCACAAGTGGAGCTAGACTCTTAGCCAACTTATTCATTTATCCACTGGTCTCCATTGAAGTGTGTAAAAGTTAGTTTTCAGAATTTTCAAATCAACTCACCATGTTGTGAGTTTTGGCTCTGAAGTTCTCTATTTGATCAATGAATTGTAATGAAAATATTGATATATATATATATATGTGATCCTGACAAACAGTCATTATTCTATTGAGGTTGTGTTGTGTTTACTGGTTTTGAAGATAGTTCAGATTTGAGAAAAGTTCTTAGTTGTCTCAGTTTGGTCCTTTGCAAAGAGGTGGCGGCTCTACCGGTGTTTGAAGTGTGATTTGGAGAAGCTTTAGATTAGTGGGTGTGTAGCAATCAGATCTCCAGGTATTTGATTTCATACCAAGTTATTTCATGAAAATCATGTGAAAAATTGTCTCCCTATTCAGTGATTTTAAAGCACTAAGATGGAAGGGAGGAGTTAATGTGTTTTGCATATAATATTTTGAGTACATTTAGTTGTTGTGTCTTAGTGTATGCAAATAATTTTCCAAGGGGATATGTTAGTTTCACTATGGATAAAATCTGCATAATATGTATGATTGAGTTTGCATATACAAGGTTGTGATTGATTGAAGAAAGAAAGTAAAATGTATTCAAAGTTTTCTCAGCCTTGTGTATCTCCAAATGTTGTCATGTCTCAAAGAGTATCCCAGTCAGGAGATAGAAGAGGTTATAAGTGTTATTCACCTCTAGACTTTGAGGGTATTCCTGGTTAACCAAATGTAATGCCCCCAAAAATTAGGAAATTCTTGCCCAAATTCAATGGGGGAAAAGATGAATTAGCTAAAAAGAATTTGAGTATATTCATGGACCTAATTGAGGATTTTGATGTCAGCCATGAAGATTTGATTATGAGATTGTTTTTGTAGTCATTAGCAGAAAGTGCTAGGGAGTGGTTTTCATTTCAATCCCACTATTCTATCCATTCTTGGAAGGATTTTGAATCAGCATTCATTGAGACATATGGAGAATTTATTTGTGAGTATAGTCTGTTAGTTGATCTTATTGGCATCAGAATACCCCTCAAACAAATCTTCCATTTTGCCTACCCATATCTTGTCCCATATCTTGTACCATATCTTGTCCCATATCTTGTACCATATCTTGCACATATCTTGTACCATCTTCTATATATCCTATCTAGCACTGTCCTTCTTGTATATCTTGTATAGCAAGATCTTCCCATCCCCAATCCTGAGCTTCTGTACATATCAATTGTATATATTTTCTGGTCCATTGTACATATCGTCCCTTTTTGTTGTACATAGTCCTTGTTAGTCCTGTAGCAGCATTTGATCTGAACTCTTGCCCTATCTAGCCTTGTACTTCAACAACCTCAATTGTCCACTATTCTTGATCAAAATGATTATTCTTTGACTTCATCATTTGCTAGTGAACAAAAACACTCATTCTCTCATCAATCAACGGGTCCTTGAGGATGTATCCTTCCTCCTGTTAGACCTAATCTTCCACCAAGCACACCAGGTTTGTGTCGATGTATCCTTCCACACATTCAGACCAATCTTCCCCCCCATCAATCAAATCCATCACATCAAATCTCTCTCCTTGGAAAAGGATGTCTTTTTGGAGTTCTCATTTTGGTCTTGGATTTTATCCTTTGGATCTTGTTAATCTTTTACGGCTTCTCTTTGTTCTCTACTCCTAGTTGCAATGATCCTTTATATCATGGTGTGCTGTGAATGACGACAATCTGGGGCAAGGTCTTTTGATCTTTTGCTTCTTCCTGTGAGTCAGTTGTGTGTTTGTGGTTTCTTTAGCATCGTTTCCACCATGCCTCCTTTGGGTTTCATGTGTGATGCTGGGGCACCCCTACGTGTCTTTTTACCATTAGTCCTATGCCACCCTAGTGACAAGGCCTTATGATCCCAGTATCCTTGGCAGGTCTCTAGCATTGCTATATTAAACTAGGTTGTGCTCTCCAAATTTGCACTTGAGGCTTCCCCCAATCCCCTGCATTTTGCATCATATAGATTAATCTTGCATCCTCATATCATTGCATCTTGCATTCACCCATCTTTTCTCTTAGAAGCTTGGTTATTTATCTCCCCTACTTCCTAGGTCCTTCCTTCTCTTTTTCTTGTCGACAAAATTCTGCAATGTTTACTCCTTGTGTTATTTTCTCAAGGGGGCACAACCCATCATTCCTCCAAATTCTAGCTTTGGGCATCTTATTTTCTTGTCTTTGATGCCATGTCACTTACGGCATTGCATCAAAGAGGGGCAAAATTTAGACACCTAAAAATCCTTTAGAAAATAAAGTATTTTTATTTTCTGAAAAACCCCTGATGACATCATCATTTATTAATTAATTAATTATTTAATTAACTAATTTATTTTTATGTCAATAAATCCCTTTATCTTAATTAAAAATATTTAATTAAGAAATCCCTCCCAAAAATGTTTAAATCTTATTTAAACATTATTCCCCTATTTATTAATTATTTAATTAATAAATTGACCAAAAATCCCCAAAAAAATAATTTATTTATTTTTTGCCCAAAACTTGGCCAATTTCCTTAAAACCACTAACCTCTTCCAAAATCTTCTAATCCTTCTTTAATTCTGATTAAAAGCTAATCCCATCATATCCTAACCCTAATCCCAACTCAAAATATTTAATTAAGATTAAATATTTAATCCTCATATTTATTAAATTTATTTTTAATAAACATTCTCAAAACTAAACCATTGAAATAAATAAGTCTTTATCTATTTCCTAAAATCCTATTTATCCTAGAAAGTCCTAGACTCTTCTAGAAAGTCTTCATCCTCATCCAAAGCCTAGACTCTTCTAGAAAGTCTTCATCCCCATCCAAAGCCTAGACTCTTCAAGAAGAAGTCAATCCTAATCCTAATCCTAATCCCCCCCCCTAACCTTGTCACATTCCCTAACCAAGGTTAGCCAACTCCTAAGCTTAACCCAAAGTCAACAAAATTCTAGAAACTTCTCTTACATGCATTAAATGCATTTAAAACTTCCTTATCCCTCTTATATGCATTTATGATGCATTTAAGAAGCCCCTCACCCCTTTCTTACACCCTTTGACCTTAGGCACATTTCCCAAATTGTGCACATCCCTCCCATCTTTCAACCCAATGCGCTTGTGACACTTGTCACAAGGAGGTGGCCCTGAACTAGCACAATCCATGTGCTCCCCTTTGAATGAATCTTGGCCTCTCTTAAGGATTTTGATCCTAGCCACTCATCCTCCTAACCCAAGCCCTTCCCAAATCCTATAAATTCTCCTCCTTCCAAGAGAAAATTATTAATTTAGCTCTCATCATTTATGCATTGTTATCATGAGCATTTTTAGCTAGATCATCTTAGCATACATCTTAATTGTTATATTTCTTCATGTTCTTCATGTATTTTTAACACATCTTAGAATAGCTTAATAGATTAATCTTAGTTCATATTTCAAGCTTTTCTTAGCATTTATGCATCATATCCATCATCCTTAGTATGCATTAGAAGCAAGCTCCAAGTGCTTTGAGAGCACACCCACATCCCTCTAATTGAAGCAAATCAAACATTTGCTCTATAGCACTTGCTTTCAGCAACAATCTTGAGGTGGCTTGGTTTTATATTTGTTTATGCTTTGAACTGATAAATGCTAGATTAGTCTAATGTTTGATTGTTTCAGCCTTTCAAAATAGATAACAGGCTCAAAATCATAGTCTACATGTAGTACTAATATATATTTATTAAATATATTGAAATAAATAGGAGGAATATGAATCAGTTGAAGTGGGTCAAGCTATGGTATGGAGGAGGTCATCCCAGATGTAAGCCACTATTCATCTAGCAGCTAGGAGAGCATCCTCGCCCTATTTTACCTACTAGCATTAATGGGACATTAATTTCTTTCCCTCACCCCCTTTAATGGATTCTTACCTTTCTTCATGTTTGATATTTTTAAATAAATAAAGGCTGCAAAAAACTATCTACTTGTTTAAAAAACAATAATAGACTATAATATTCATTGGCCCTATGGCCTACATTCTAGATGTCTAGGATCTTCCCATTTAATAAGAATGAACTAAAAATTACAAACAAATTGAGATGAATAATATATATACACTTCAAAAAAAAACATTATTTAACTAGTAGTCGGTAATGCAAAATTCTTAGTGGGTAGAACTAGTAGTCGATAATGCAACAATGGTTGTTCCTATCCCTAGTTTGAAACTTGAATTTTGATCTAAATTGAGAAATCAAAATGATCAAATCGTGTAAAACTAAATTTGATCTTTGATTGTATTTATATCAATCCATATTTGGTGAGTTCATTGAGAATTTTAAATGATATACAAGTATTTGGTCAATCTCACTTAATTCTAACACATCTTGTGTAAATGTAGGGAAGAAAAAACCTTGAAAAATACATATATTTTGTAATTTTCTATGCAATTACGAGCTGGTCCATTAACTTGAACTTATAGTAAAATTGGCCAAATGAATCTTTCCACACTATTGAATGATTAATGGTATTAGTGAATATGGTAGTGAATTAAGACATGCTTCCAGAAAGTGTCAAGCAAATTGGATTTGTCGACTAAAAAGACTTATGAAACTTACAGGAAAAAAAAATTAACTAAAATATTTGAAAAGTGTAGATTTTATTGCAGAAATATTTATATTTGTACAATTAAATAATTAAAATGATGGGAATATTGAAGTGTATTTGACCAAATATTTATAAAGTTGAGGCAATCCAACACCCCCATTCTTATTCACTAATTTTTAAAATGCCAATACAAAATATTTACTAGTTGACAAATATTAAATTTTCCTTTCTTAATTCTACAGCTTGATAGTGTAAGTCATCAATTACTCAAATGAAGCAACAAATAGAAATTTAAGTGGATAAAGAATGTAAGTCGCCAATTACTCAAATGAAGAAACAAATATAAAGTTAAGTGAATACAAAATGCATTTTGCAAACAAACATTGCATAATTGGGTAGGGATTGAATCTTCATCGCAACACTATGTTTCATTAAATCTCTCACTCAAACATATACCAATTGAAGCTACAATAGAGCCCTAGTTTTCTTTTATCTCTCACTCACACAAAATTTCTTGTTTGACAGGATATTATCACAACCTGAAACCTCCTTACACATTTCCCTTAAAACACACCAACATCTTTACTGAAATTGACTCTCATACATCTACAATTAGGAAATGATTTTTTTTTAATGGAAGGAAAGTTTACTAGTTATTTAGTATCACATACAAATCCTTACAATAGTGCCTTTAATGGTAGCTACTACACTCCTGATAAAATGCACCAAAATTAAAAGAAAAAAAAATTCAAATCTATGAAAATACAGTGATTTTTTTTCAAATTTTTTTTTATGTTTTCAATTCAAAACATGCAGATCATGAAGAAAAGATGCTAGAAATTTCACAAAAATTAGTTGTGTTTTCAGATTTTTCAATTGTGGTCAATGATACATTCTATCTGGAGCATAGTCACATCTGCCTTTAATTACCTGACCAACTTGGCATCAAATTTCTTAACCAACCTCTTTTTTCCACATGCGGCTCAAGTTCAGTCTGAGGCATTATATTTGTAGTGGACATGCCTCCTGCATGAACATCTTGCGAGTGGTCATCTCTCATTTTTTATACACTGCCTGCGTATCGAGAAAACTGATTTTTCATTTGGAATAGGCCTCCTGCAAGAATTACTTGTGAGTATTGATTTTCCATTTGAAATAGGTCTGTTGCAACTCCTTGTTAGTGTTGATTTTTCATTTGGGATAGGCCTTCTGCACGAGCTTCTTACACATGTTGAATTTTCATTTGGGATAGGCATGATGCAACTCCGTGTGGGAGTTGATTTTCCATTTGGAATAGGCATGTCGCAACTCCTTGTGAGTGTTAATTTTTCATTTGGGATAGGCCTGCTACATGAGCTCCTTGTGTGTGTTGATTTTTCATTTGGGATAGGCCTGATGCAACTCCCTATGAGAGTTGATTTTCCATTTGGAGTAGGCCTACAGCAACTACTTGTGAGTGTTGATTTTTTATTTGGGATAGGCCTAATGCATGAGCTCCTGCACATGTTGTTTTTTTATTTGGGATAGGCCTACAACAGCTGCTTCTCGTGTGCATTTTTTTTTTTATGTGGGATAGGCCTTCTGCACGAACTCCTTGTAATAGTTGATTTCTAATGCAGGAGCATTTCGACCCTAAGCATTATGATAGGTTTCATAATAAGCCTATATTGAAGTCACTTAGACTTTCCTAAAACCATGTCTATGAAATGTTTCATTTCATTAAAGTTGCATTATAATGTACGTACAATGGATCCTATGGCATTTGTGATTGTCTCTCCCTATGTTTTTTGGTTCCTTCTTCTCTATATTTTTTCTATCAGCCTCCTTGTGATTACATAAAGATGTCCATTAATGACCATCTTGGATAGTTACAACCATCCATGTTTCATGCTTATTCGGTTACATACTTGTCTTCTCTATAAAAGAGATTCTAGGGAGTTATGAAACTTATTGTCTCCTCATAACTGTTTTCTTTGATTACATAATATTGCCTAATAATAGAAAATCACAAATGCCATAGGATCTATTGTATGTACATTATAATGTAGCTTTAATCAAATGAAACACTTCATAGACATGGTTTTAGGAAAGTCTAAATGACTTCAATATAGGCTTATTATGAAACCTATCATAATGCTTAGGGTCGAGATGCTCCTGCATCAATTTCCCATTTGAGATATGCCTGATGCAACTCCATGTGAGAGTTGATTTTCCATTTGAGATAGGCTTGATACAACTCCTTGGGATAGGCCTGATGCAACTCCTTGTGAGAGTTGATTTCCCATTTGGGATAGGCCTGATGCAACTCCGTGTGAGATTTTATTTCCCATTTGAGATAGGCCTAATGCAACTCCTGCAATAGAAGGCATGTTCTCACATTTTTCAATGCCCTATAACTTCTCTAAGTTGTTCAATAGTGGGAAGCCAGAACATAATGCAGATGAGATCAAGGAACCAATTATTTATGGTGAGAGAAGTTAAGGTTCTGTGTGTGAATGACCCATGACAACTTCAATAGGCTTCATTATTTAATATCATAGGCATTTTACAAATTTGTTTCTCAATTTATTTAATCAAATCAAACAATTACCATGTCGTTATGCATGACAAGCTATAGTTGCAATATTATATCAGTGGAGCTTCTACAAAATTGTTGTGGGATATAATATAACGCAATAAATATAAATTATGTAGCATAACATAATTATATATTTTATAGTCTATTTATAATATTAAATAAAAAATTATTACATTAATTTATATGTTTATAATTAAATTTATATTATATAGTATTATATAATTATATATAATATAATATATAAATAATAAGATTTATCAATGTATTTATGTTAAATAATATATTATATAAAGAAGGAAATTAATAGGAATGGTATAAAGAAA
>BSBK01014713.1:7500-62500 GCA_027943335.1 Chamaecyparis obtusa | reverse complement strand
ATTGTGACCATGATGCCTACATTTATGTTTCTTAGCTATTTTGATATCTACATTTATGTTTGTCAACTATCATGTTTATGTGCATGTTTTTTATGTGTTTGGGAAGACATATTTCTAGCCTCAGCTTGGATCCTTCGGTAATTAGCTTCATAATAATGAAGTAGATGATAGATGAGAAATTAGCTTCCCAAGAAAAATTCCATAAATGAACTATCATGTACCCCAATTATTGTGCCCTCTGTGCATACCCAAATGATATATTTGAAACAACAAGGGTAAGGCTTAAAGAATTTAATTTAATCCTTACCCTTGTTCTTTCAAATATATCATTTAGGTATGCACAGAGGGCACATGAATTGGGGTACACACAGTTCATTTATGAGATTTTTCTTGGGAAGCTAATTGCTCAGCTCTAATCTGCTTCATTTATTATCAAGCTAATTGTTGAAGGATCCAAGCCTAGGCTAGAAAGATGTCTTCCCATTCTATTTAAGCCATATTCCTTATTCTTGTCAAACTTCCTTGGTACGGTAGGCCTAGTCTCCGTAGTACTCTTTGTCAATCTGTGTTCAATGATAAGCATCTTCTTCTTCCTAATTGTAGCCAAAGCTTCCTTTTCATCAGGATTCAACTCCACTTCCCCCATCTCATCATCCTCATCACCCTTAGTTGCCATCATAAGCCCTTCTTCCCTCTCCAGTTCTTCAAGCCTCTGCAAGATATCTTGATCAATAAAATCTGCAACATTGTGTCCATCCATGATCTTGGGAATATCATCTTTCCACTCTTCATTTGCCAAAATATACCGCTTCTTCAAGCTTGTAGAGTAAACTCTAGCCCCACCATTTTCATTCTCAATATCCTTCTCTAGCTTCATGGCCTCCTTGCCAACATGTGCCCTGGCATCCAAAATAGCTTGAGGAATACAAGGGGGCCTCTCTTTCCCATCTCCCAGCTTGGGCATTGCAACATGAATCCTATTGAGACAACTACTAATCTTCTTCAACCCTCTACTCCAAAAACCTTCGCATGCCTCATTCTTCACTACAATCACCTCTTCTTCCTTCAAAGCACTCATAGAGAGTAGTGTTCCATCATCCCCCACCCCCCTCTTGATTCCCAAAGAACCTACCCATATTTTTCCCAGCCTTAGATCTCATCTCCACAACCAATTTTGCATCCTCCTTCAATAGTGTCTCTAGTGGTTGCAAATAAATCTTATTACAAAGTACAATAAGAGGCTTATTGGCAAACAAAGGTTTTATATTGTGAAACAAAGCTGCCTGTTGCACAATACACTTAAGTACAAAACATCAAGGAAAAACAAAATATCCACCTTTAAATGAGCCAAGGCAATAATACTGAGCATCTCGATGGTGTTCCTATCCTCTAAGGGGTGGTCCAAAATACCAAGGGTATCAATAACCTAATACCTCAAGTACTTATAATCAATATGCCTGACAAATAGAGACTTAGTAGTAAAAGCATAAGGTTCCACATCCACATCCTCCCTAGTAATCTTATTAATAAAAAGAACTATTACCAACATTAGGGTACCCACAAATCAAAATAATCCTGGTATTTCAACATACAGAGATTGAACCAGGTTTGGTTATTACATTTCATTCTCACTTTGTATTGACTAAAGTTAAGTATGATACATTTTTTAACTAGAAGTTTGTGATATTAAATTGTTATCACGGTTATTTGAGTAAACCTTTATGAATGACGTTAATACAATGCAGATTGTTTAAACTAAACCATTCATATAACAAATACAAGACATTGCAAATTGACTTTGGAAAACAACTTCAGTCAAAGTATTTAGAAAATACATTAAGATCATCCTTAGGATATCACAAGGTATAAATCCAATTGGTGTCTCTTTGGTTGGTTACAATGTTGTCCTATCATTCACAGTGGAAGATGTGAAGGATAATTTTGTAACTTCATGCAATATGCAAGGTACCACAGTTCATGGAGACATTATTGTTAAAAACTTAAACATGATTCTGATTTTATGAGTTTGACCAACAGTTCTTTGTCATCACATGTGCCTTGTAGTGAGGACATTCAAGAGAGGTTTGATGAGTATTCAGATTGCTCAAAGACTGATTTTGAATCAGCAATTGGTGAAGAACATGAAGTTGATATCGATAGGGATTCATTTGACACACCAACTCCTCTTCTCAATTGATAAGACTATGAGGAAAGTCTAAATTTAGTGGTGTGTGGTGAATTTGAAGATGGAAGGAAAGAAAAGTCCCAAGTTTTGAATTTGGACAGTAGAGGCTCCTTTCCTCATTCTCACAAGTCTGCAGATTTGTCACATGGATTAATCAGTAAAGAAGAGACATCTAGCATTAGAATTCAAGATATAAAGGTTGGGCCTGACCATTGCACAAAAAAGGTTCTTGTATCCATTTAAAATTTGTCACTAGGGTATGACCATAATTCTGAGTTCATAGCAGTGACATAACTCCACTACCTCAAGATATGGCAGCCTTTGGTCAAGAAGAGAACAATGATTTACATCCTATATTTGAGGGTACACATGGTGCAAGCATGGGACATGATGGGAATGATACAACTCATCATAATTAATAAAAGAATTCTTGCCAACATTAGGGTACCCACAGATCAAAATAGTCTTGGTATTTGGGTCAATAAATAGTAACCTTTCCATATGTTACCTCACCTATTTGAGGTAAGCCAAACTCTGTCCAATTCTCTTAACAATGGTACACATCTTTCCAAGAGCATCAACCTTCAAAGATTTGTAGCGGTAAAGAGAATCCCCATTTTTTATCAACATAACATAGTCTTTGGCCACTTTGATAATGAGAACCTCAAAATAGAGAAAAGAAACTTAGTAAAACCAGTTTATGCCACTTTTTGTGAGGGTACAGTCATAATAAGTTCCTCTCAAACCTCTCCAAACATGTAAGATTGTCTTTAAATACTTTATTGATCTCTTCTAAACATTAACCAAATCAAACCTACATTTGAATCCACACACAATAACCCAAAATGAAGGGTTTTGTATCCTTTAATGAATCTCAGTCATTGGTAATGCATGGAAAGTCAAACCACTAGTCTCCAAAGCATTAAATAAGTGAATATGAATATTTGAAAACTATTCCTTATTGCATAGTAGAAAGGAAAAATCAAAACAAGACTTTAACACCTTTAAGATCACTGATTTCAATTAGAAACCTAACTCTCTTCAAACTCACAATACGTTGCATGTGTAGTACAAAACTCATGATATTCTAAAGAAGGCCTCACTCTTAACCAACCAAATCTCCCTTGTACTAGACAAAAAACTATGTGATAACTATGTCTCCTCCAACCTTAATTGTTTAAGAATTCATCATATCAGATAAAGTATGTCTGACAATGAAGATTTGTCTAACAAATAGCTGGTCTTCTTTAGTATCTTATAATAACATGCTAAAATTATAAAGGTGTTATCTACATTTAATATGCCAATTACTAATAGATTAAGAATATTATTACTATGCTTAATATTCCATTTAAATGCATTTAACACGAAAAAAAATTTACAAAACTGAACCAATGGCATGTTTACAACAAAGGTGTAATAGAACTCCCAACAATTTTTAAACATACTTTATCTGATATGATGAATTCTTAAACAATTAGGGTTGGAGTAGACATAGTTATCACACATTTTTTTGTGTGGTACAAGGAAGATTTGGCTAGGTCAATTCTTCCTTCATGCTAGTAGTCTACAGAATTATACCTTTATTAACAATTCATCATATCATATAAAGTATGTTTAAGAATTTTTGGGATTGGTCCTTTGGCATGTATTAAATAGAATAGAATTTTTAGCATATTATTATCATTCTATTTCTTCATTGTAAACATGTCATTGGTTTAGTTTTAATCTACTGGTGTGTTGTACTAGCTCATACATTATCTCCATTATTTGATGTTATTGGTGTTATCTCTTTCGAGCATTAAAGGTTGTCATTAGTATCAAAGGCTATCTACAATATCAATCAGTTACTTAAACTAAGCTAGTTGGTAACTAGAAGCAAAATAGACCAGTCGATTAAGCTTATACACCGAGCATTAGATAGTTTACCGAGCACCAGCAAACACTAACATCGAGTGATAGTAAACACTGAGCACTAATATACACCGAGCAATTTATACAATGCTTATTGATGATCATAGGAAATGACATAGTAATAAAAAATGGCACATTCTTCTATGCAAATGGTTACACCAGATCAGGAAACATATCACCAAGATTGAGGAATATATTTTTGTCAAGATACTCATTAAATGCAATGTATATCTTATGTAATAGTTCAATCTAGGTCATTTTTCTATACTATAGATCTTAGGGGTTTTGTCTAAGATGTGTAACGTAATTTTGTTAAAGTGGCATAAAGTAGTATGCTATATAAATGTTTGTTTGCATAATTTGTGATGTGAACTAATGTAAGAATTAAGGATCACTTGAAGCACTTGCCTAACTTCAAGTCTATCAGTTGACAGAACATATCAGTATTCAGAATTTTATTAGATTAAGAAGAATTAGAGCAGGCTAACTAAGCAATTTAGAGCAGAGATACATCACAATAAAGGTGATATTTTATCAGTTTTTTATAGATTTGTATCAGACAATAAATTTGTCATTAGAAGATAATTACCTATTTCTTTCTAATAATTGTAATGGAGTTTTTGGCTAAATCTCTTAACATAGTAGACTCGACAATCTTAAGTAAATCTCTTAACCGAGTGCACACTTCATTAGTTTTGTTAAAATCCTATAACTAGGTAGATCTAGCTGATCTAATATGTTAATAGGGTAAGATCACCAGAAGTGATCAAAACTTGTAGCCCTAATAGGGAAACCTTTTTTATCTACAGTAGTGAAGGATTTTTGGGTGTCATCCCCACCACAGTTTTTACCTTCTAACAAAGGTTTCTGTGTTACCAAAATACTTGTGTTATGTGATTGTTGTATTATTGATTTCATGTTATTTACTTTCATAAGTTGAATTGATGAATTATACATATATTAGATGCAAGTTATTTTGGAAGGTTATCACTATTTGTTGTTGTAGATTTGAAAGGTTATTGAGTTAAATTTTTTGTGGGCACCGATTCACCCCTCCCCTCTCAGCACCCTATCTATCCTAATTCCAACAATTGGTACCAAAGCTTAGTTCTCTTATTGATAGTTTAACCATTGAAGAATAAAGATCTAAATTCATGGAGAGGTATAAG
The DNA here is from genome assembly GCA_027943335.1 of Chamaecyparis obtusa. Taxonomy (NCBI): domain Eukaryota; kingdom Viridiplantae; phylum Streptophyta; class Pinopsida; order Cupressales; family Cupressaceae; genus Chamaecyparis; species Chamaecyparis obtusa. The sequence goes on along the minus strand of BSBK01014713.1, from coordinate 57,232 downwards.
CTAGAAAAGACTATTGAGAATCAGAAGATTCATATGTAGATGTTTATTGAATAGTACAAGCAAGCCAAGGAAGGATTGAAGAAATTACTGGTTGAAAGGAAGAACCTGGCTATTCTGCAAAATGAGACCAGTTATCATGAAAAAGCAATTGATGATATATTTGATCATGTTGGATCTAGTTCCTGAAGCATTTCTGATGGATCTGAAAGCATAATCTCTAATTTGTCTGAAAAGAATCAACATTTAATTGAACAAGTGAAAGCACTGCAAATCGGTCAAGAATCTCAGATGGTGAGAATCATTGAGACAATGAACAATGCTAGACAAGATGAATAAGAAAAGAATCTAGCTATTGACGACTGAAGAAAAATGACTAAAAAATTTCAAGAAAAAGAAAGTGAAATATAGAGACTCATTGATCACCATTTTCAAGTATCTAATCAGATGATGATTGTGAATCAAGAAGTAAACCGGGTAAATGGAGAATTGTCAAGAAATATTGAAGAAGTTGCAAGACCTGGAGAGGAGAATGAAAAGTTGACAAATGACATGAAAAATCAATAGCAACACAATGAAATGAAGAAATTGGCCAAGGATAGTTCTAGAAGATTGATGATTTTTTGTTTAATCAAAGAAGATTTGGGAGTAAAGCTAGTCTGGGCTATACCAGGGAAGGAGAATCATCACATCAAGCTAAAAAAAGTCAACAATAGTCAAAGGCAAAGACCTAAAGCACTGACATGTTATCACTGTGGCAAACTAGGACATACATCTAATGTGTGTAGAAGCATAGCACAAGGCAAACCTCCTGTCACTCCTAAGTTCTGTGGATATTATTATTATTGTGGTAAGTTTAGACATCAAGCTTATGAGTGTAGAGCTAAACAGAATGATATTGCTAACAATACTATAGTGGAGAAAATATGCTATACTTATAATAAACATGGATACACTGCATGAGAGTATAAGGCTAAGATGAAACAAGTATGGATAAGCAAAAAAAACAACACAAGCTGTATCAACTAAAGAGACAAGGTAACTCTTATGTTTGGGATTATAACACATGGGCTAACTATGTAGCATGTGGTAGATATGGACACATTGCAACAAATTGTAATAGGAAAAGATGGGCTGGATAATCAAGAAGTTGGACAAGCACTGGAATGGCATGTATGCACTATCATAAGGTCAGTCATTTAAGCAAAGACTACAAAGACTGAGCACCAAAGGAAAATCATGTATTTTAGAGTGGAAACACTATTGTAGATATCGTGAAGATAAGGAACACTACGTGGAGAAAGGCTTCTAATGAGAATGTTGAATCAAGTAATGTTGTCAGTGAAACCTCGCCCACTAGATTGGGTGACATTGGTACCTCCACTTAAGGTGACATAGGTATGTATGGAACTGACATTTCAAAATGATTACATTTTACATACAATTCCTTATATATGTTGAACACATACCAAATCTGCATGAATGAAGATGCACTATGGTTTACATGTTATGAGCTAACAAACTTATACAGTCAGTAAAAGTAAGACGGAGAGTTGGTTACCTATTGGTAATCACTATTTAAGGTTAACCAAATATTAGTATGAATCAAGAAAAGAAATTGTGAGTTAACTATTACCCAAATTTCCCATCCTATGCAATTTGACCTGGTCTGCTTTGTCTGGCATTTTTAATCCTGTGTTATCCCCCTCAAAAATTTCCATGATTATATGCCTTTTCAATTGTTTAGTTCTCTGGTTTGAAGGCCATTAAAATTCATGTGTGACCATTTAAACCCCATGATCCCCAAAATACCCGTGGCCCATCCTAATTTAATATTTACCTTTTCCTGTCACTTAAAATCCAAATAACCCATATGCTAGAAGGTTGCGACCCCTTGTTCTATTTAAGTGGTTTGTCACATGATCGCATAGGTCATTTTCATGCTATGTGATCATGTGACTAAGGTTTGTCACTGGGGTCCCCCTTTAATATTTCCTAAGTTTCCTACATCTTGGCCTTTTAATATTTCCCTAGGCCTAGTTCTTAGTCACAGCAAGATCCAATGGTGGTTGCATAACCACATGGGATCTTTTGATCCCATGCGATCATGTGACAACCATTGATGTGGTATCAGCATCGCAGTAGCTATTGGTGGGTCCTTCATGCCACGTCTGTCTGACATGCTAGTTTCCTATTGGTCATTATGAGATGACTCTATAGTGGACCCAAAGTGCAAGGTAGGTGCCATTTGATCCAAGATCAATGGCTGTCACATAACCGCATGGGATCTTTCGATCCCATGCGATCATGCAACAGCCGTTCGATCCTCTAGGTGTTTGGCCTGACATTGTCATGGGTCTGATTGACATGCGGGTTTCTTATTGGTCCACGCTAGGATAGTTGGCATTTATAATGGACCTAAGTATCTTGAGTGGTAGAGGAAGATCCAATGGTGGTCGCATAATCACATGGGATCTTTTGATCCCATGCAATCATGCGACCACCGTCTGATTGTCAAGACGTGATTCTCCTACCTTCTGTAGGTCATTTTGCAAAGATGGCCAATTTTTATTGGTTTGGGTTGTTATGATGTGGCCCTTGACTTTTTCAAAATGGGATTGCAATATCTTTTGTGATTTTTCTTCTGTTTGTTCCTATAGGGAATGTTTGCAGGCGCGGGTAGCTTAAAATTTATGATTTCAAGGGTGGTTGTAGTTGGAAAGAGAATAATGCAGAGATTTGGGCAGCCATTTTTGGTGGATTTTCACTTTATGAGAGTACCAAATTTGAGCATTCATGGCGGCCTAACTTACAAAGAGGTAGTTGGAACAAGGTTTTTGTCTGCAGGCAATTTCAGTATAGGGAGGGGCATGCAAAGACATATTTGATAGGTTGAGATATTTTCATGAACATTTATGACCAGAAATGATAGGTTTAGGATTGGATTATTTTATGCAGATTTATGTAACCCTAATGAGATTTTTGCTCTTGCCTGCATGTAAGAGGAAATGTATATAATTAATTTTTGGAGCTTTTAGAGCTAAGAGTTTATAGTTTGTAAAAGAGAGTCCATCTTTCTAAGAAGTTATCTGAGGCATTCTTTCTGCCCTCTGGCTTCTGCAATTGTAACCTTTCATTGACTATTTGGATATTGCAAAGTGTATTGTGACATTCTTTCATGTGCCCTATACCTTCTTGTCTGAATTTTCTCTTATTGAATTCAGTATATGTATGTGTCAATGATATTTTTAGGGTTCTTCATCCCTCTTTCTTTTTTCAATTTATGTGTATGCTTGTGAATGATCTTATTTGAATGCTTTTGTGGGTATACATCCACCCCTGGCATTTTGTCTCATTCTTATACCCAATTGCAGAGGTGAATGTCTATTTGCAGGTTATAGTTTGTGTCTAAGTTTTTAGGAGTGCTACTGCTTTGTGAAATTTCTCTTTTTCCTTGCATAGTATCTCTTTATTGCAGACCCCTCTATAAAATATTGATGCAAGCCTATTCATTGAGTTGTGATCTCCTAGACCTAAGATTGTGGATTGATTGCATTCTTTATACTGCAATTCATACTATTACCCTAATTTTCATATGCATGCAAATTTGGCTAATATCTATCCCAAGGTATCTATTTTATTGCTACCAAGCATCCCTAAAATTTTTATGATCTTATGCCATGTCCTCTGGCCTCTAAAAAATATTTTTATTCCTTGGTCTGTAGTTGAAAAATTTAAAAAAGTAGCCGTTTGAGCTAAATAAACCTTGCAAACCCTAGGCCCCTCATTCTATTTTCATGTTACTTTATTGACAACTTAAAAGTCCCAATTCCCATGTGTGTAATTCTCCCTTCGGTCACCAATACTCTTATACTTCTAGCGGTTACCTTTTCCTTTCGGTGAACTGGCGACTGCGGTGTTTTTCTTAGTCATGAGATAAAATGGTGAAACTTCTAAACATTCAGCGACTTCACAAATTGCCTTCAGTCAGGCATTCACTAACTGAAACCCTAGGTTAGAATTTTGGTTTAGCAATTCTATGAATGCTTTGTTCACCTATTCTTTGGACTTAACCAAGGTTAAGAATTCTATTCAGCAACCGAGAAAATTTCCTTTGGGTGCACATTCGCTAAGACTTATGGGGTTAAGTGATTTAAGTGGGGTCCCAGTTGATGAGATCAATGACTATCGTAAGATCTCATAGGGTTTTTCAAAGGCTTGTGATCTTGCGACAACTGTCGATCTTCCCTTTTTCTCAGTGCTTCATGCTTTTGTGGGTCCACTGCTACGACATCTTACTTGGAGGCTTTTTATTGGTTGAGGGATGATGACTTGTATTTTTTTCAGTGGGCCTACAGATGTTAGAAGCTTGGAAATCTATGGTTGGTGTGTGTTTTCATGAAATTTGTCAGAGGTATGCAATTATAAGACAATCATTGATTCTCCTCGGTGATGTAACTCTTCATGCCTGGTAGGTCCACTGCTACATGTACACAAATGGTGGCTTCTCATTGGTCCATAGGGTAATGATTTAGCAATGTGTCAGTGGCACTAGGTTTCCATCATTTCAAAAGGCTCTAACATCTGTAGGAAATCTATGATTGGCATATGTCTGCAAGGATCTTTTTTGACACATGCAATCATGTGATCGACCATCAATTTTACTTTATTTCTCAGTGCCTATGCTAGGTGCATCCTCTAACAATTGATGTTGACATGCTCAAATTGGATTGGTTGTCATGTGCTGATAGAGATTTCTAGGTGGGTCCATTTGTCAGAAGGGGTTCCAGTTTAAAGAGATCAGTGACTGGCGCATGATCTGAAAGAATATATGAGGGCCATGAGATCATGCACCCTCTGTTGGATCAAAATCTTGTCTTTAGTGGGATTGATGTCAAGGGTTGCCAAGGTGTATGCCTACAGAGCAGTCAAGGGTGAATAAAAGGATGAAATGTGGTGGTTTGGGGCCCAGGGTTAAGAGTATTCCATGAATTTGCAACTAAAGAGGTTTTTCATGTTCGCCAGACTTAACTGGGGTTAGCTAAAGTATTGAACGACTCTACGACTGAAGGAAAATTGGAACCCAAGGTAAATATTGAGTTAGTTTTGCAGCCAAATGTGGAGCCCAAGTAAAAAAGGAAGATCTGACGATCATGTTTTAAAGTGAGATTAATTTTTGAATGCCAACCATTGATAGGGAATTTTAGTGCCACTTGTGACTATTTTATCATTTTTTAAATTCAAATATCTCAAAATATCAAATTTCAATAGTTATGGCGAGACCGAGTTGCAAGTAGGTAGATGGATCATGGCAGCTAGATCTTTGCAGGTATGAACATGAAATGGACATGTGAACATAGATATCTAAGTAGCTATGATATTTTCATGTGCATTTATGGTCAAATTTGATAGAACTAGGGTTTGATTATTATATGAAAAATTATGTAAACCTAATTAGATTTTTTTTCTCTTGCCTGCGTGTAAGAGGAGATGTATATATTGTTTTTTGAGAGCTTTAGAGCTTAGATTTCACATTTTGTAAAGAGAAAAAATATCTTTTCTTAGAAGGCTACCTGAGACATTTTTTCTATCCTCTGGTTTTCTACATTCTGTAACCTCCCATTGATAATTCAGATATTGAAGGTGTTTTTGTGACATTCTTCATGTCCCTATGCCTTCTTGTGTGAGTTATTTCTAAATGAATTTAGTATTTACATGCTTCTCAGTGATATCTTAGGATTCTTGATCCCTCTTTATTTTTGCAATTTTGTGTATCATTGTGGATGATTTGATGTGAGTGCTTTTGTGGGTATACTTCAACCCCTTAACTATCTTGTCTCATTCCTATACCTAGTTGTAGAGGTGAATGTTTGTTTACAAGTCATAGATTGTTGTCTAATTCCAAAGGGTTTTATTATTTGTGAAAGAATCTCTCTTTCCTTGAATAGCTCTTTTCACCTACAGACCCCTCTATGAAGTACTTATGCAAACCTATTTAGTGAGTTGTGATCTCCTAGACCTAAGTCCATTCATTGATTTCATCTTTTATACTGTAATTCATACCATATTCTCGGTGTATCACCTAGTAGGATAGTTTTCTTTCAACCATTTCCCTTTCAAGCATTCCTTCTATCCCTTTCCCTAAAAAGATTTACTTTTCCTATTAAGAAGAAAATTAGGGTGATTATCCAAGAGGAACTAGCCTAGAACTTGGAGGTCTCATCTCAGTTAGCATAGGTCCCATAACCTGGAGATGATTCCCATGTTATACTAGGTTATCAAGACTATGAGAGCTTGAGACAAGGGTGCAAACTTAGTGTATAACAATTCTAGAACACCCGGTGGGACAGTAAAAGAATCAAAAACTCATGTTTTGTTATGTTATCTCTGATATACAGATTGCATACTATAGACTTTTAGAAGTTTTTCTATCAAGTATATCTGGTGGCTACATTGGTGGAAGGATTCAAGACAACCTTGTTCAAGGTTTATGAGACAGATTGAGACTAGGAGCTCTAAGCCCACTAAATTTTTAGAGTTTCCCTCAAGAAGAAGTCACAAAGGTTGATCGACTCAAAGAACATCCCCTGCAAGGAGAGTTTAGTCTACACCTCTTGATACTTTAGAAAGGAGACCTTTTCCCTTTCATTTTAGAAGAAGAGGGAGATCTCTAACTAGAGATCTAGAGGAGGATTCAAACCCAAAAGCAAATACAGCTCACATAGTTGTTAATCTTTAGGTTCCAACTCCTGCAATGGCTAGACAGTTTGCCTTTGCACCATTCAACCAAGGGAGTCCATTAGCCTTTGTTGTACATCATGATGTGCCCTTGGTGGCACTAAAGAGTATACCTAATTTTATAGGTGAAAGGTAGACAACTGCTTTTGAGCACATAAGAGATGTGAACACCATCTGTAGCATACACAACATAAGCCAAGAAGATGTGGCCACCAAATTATTAGCAGCCTCTTTAAAAGGTAAGGCTCTTGAATGGTTTAGAACTCTAACTATTGGTTCTATTACTTCATCAGATGAGTTAGGGGATTCATTAAGTAAGCATTTTGAAGATAAATAAGATAACTTGTCTCTAGTTGAGTAGTTAACAACTATAAAGAGAGACCCTCAAGAGCAAATGACAGATTACAATAGTATATTCCTCAAAACATGGAATAAAATTCTAGTCTCTGTGAGACCATCAGTTAACCATGCTTTCCTATACTATTTTCAAAGTCTAAATGGTCAAATTTCTATCATGATCCAATCTATGGGTGGTACTTCCTTACCCCAGGCTTTTGACATAGTTGTCAGGGCTGAAAATTGTCTAATCCAAGCGGGCATGATTGCTAGAAGGTCACCAATGCCCATTTTTCCTAGCCTTCAACCAATTGCACCTGCCCAAGTACCCCCATTTACCCCTATTCCCACCATATTAGCACCCCAAGCTAGTACCAGTGGTCAAGAGCTAACAGCTAGTTTCTCTCAAGAGTTACAAGAGATAAAGAATAGTCAAGAAAGAAATAAGAAAGAAATGACAAATTTTTTGTAGACCTTGACTAAAGAGGTTACAAATTTGAAGAAACAAGGTCAAGGAATTAGAACACCATTCCAGCCACAAGGCCAAGGTCCTAATCAGCAATATCAAAATCAAGGATATCCTTATCAACAAAATAGGCCACCATACCAAGGGGGTATCAAAGATAAAGACAAAGTTTTAATCAAAAACCATTCCAACCATATAACCCTGCACCTCTAAATTTTGCAAATCCAGTGAGGGATATGGTTCCTAGTCAAAACAATATGGCTATAGAGAATGAATGGTTTTTTCCTTGTAATCAACCTCATAATAAGGCTACATGCTCAAACGGATGGATGAACCAAGCCCTAATGGTTCAAAATGCCTCCCAAGCCCAATCAGGGGCTTCATCTAGTGGATCAATTCCTCAACAAGAACCATAATAGAATGAGACTGCTCTTTTCAATTGGGAGCAACCAGACTTCAATGGAGTCAATGATGAAGTTGCTTTTGTTGCTTATACAAGAGCAAAAAGAAGAGCTCAAGACATGGAAAGACTAGATTCTGGTACTAAGGCCACTACATCTACAGAGCCACCGCGGCAAGCTAATCCCATCACACCTAAGGAGGTTCTTGTCATCACAAGCAAAGAAGGCCAACATTCCAAAGAAGTGGAGCCCATCATAGTGAAAGCATAATAGAGAGTACACACTGTGATACCTTATAATATCATAGACAACATGAAGAAAGTGAATGTCACCATGTCCATGTGGGACTCTTTGGCTCTTCCAAGATAGCCTAAAATTTTGAAGAAGGCCATGATAGAAGTGACAACTCCTCAACCTGCAAAAGAAGCTGCAAAGCCAGTGTTGGTTAACACTGATCAAGAAAAGGAGGCTCCAGGTAGCAACTCCAAGACCAATGCCACACAAGGTAGGAATTCAAAGCCACCTCCATTTTATGTATCTCTAATCATTGGAAAATCTTTAGTGAATAATTGTATGGTAGATAGTGGAGCTACTAGTACTATGATTCCCATGAAAGTAGCTGACCAATTAGGACTAAAATATGAGCCCTTCCAAAAGAAGGTTACCCAACTTGATGGATCCTCAATCAATACTATAGGTGTGGCTAAAGATACTAGTCTAATCCTTCATGCTAGTTCTAATTTTTCCATCTTCCTAGATATATATATCATATATCTCCCTGCATTATTTTCTATATGTCTTTCAAGGGATTTTATAGCTAAGATAGGAGGCTATCTATCTTCTGACTGGTCTCACATGCTATTCCATACAAGGTATGGGACCAAGGTCACCATTAATTTATAACCATTGGCAGCACACCATATAGAACCTTATGTATCCAATGCCATCAATGTAAATTGCCCCATATTTGATGACAGTGACTTCCAAACCATTAGTGAAGCAAGCACAAAGATAGAAACTATCCCTGATATTCTACTAGATGAAAGAGCTTCAGAGGCCCAAGAAAATCTAATTTGGGATTTTGGTTTGGGAAGTTATTTAATACAAGAGAGTGGAGCCATAGAACCAAGCCTTCTCAAAGGAGACACTGATTCAGAAGATCAGAACAATCAGGTTTGGGAACTATTTTTTGATGGAGCTAGAAGTAGACATGGTTCTGATGGTGGTGCTATGCTATTGTCCCCAGAAGGAGAAAGGTATTATACTACCTTTAGATTTAGTTTCTCCTGCACTAGCAACACTACAGAGTATGAAATTCTAGTCAATGGACTAGAGTGGGCTAGAAAAAGAGGGCTTAAGGCCCTAAAATTTTATGGTGACGGTGACTTAGTTGTCAACCAAGTAAGAGGGATAAGTGCAACCAAAAATGACATTTTGAAAGCATACAAACATATAGTTTGGGATATAATTGAAGATTTTCATGCTTTCAATATTATTGCTATCCCTAGGAAGCTAAATCAAAATGCAGTTAGGTTAGCTGTTGTTGGATCTCAATATGATATTCCAAATAGTGTTTCAAAAGAAATGGATCAATAGCATATCAAAGTGATTGTCAAACCCTCTATTCCTGATAACAATGTCAATTGGTAGGTGTTTGACAATGATGAACAAATTTTGTAATTCTTGTTTGAAGAAGATGTTTTTTCAAAGCATAATCAAGATAGGTTATCACAAAATTATGGTGATCAAGTGATACAACTGAAGTCCAATAAGATGCCTAGAGGTCTTGTTACCTTAGAGACTATCTTCAACAAGGATGATGAAGTCAAGAAAAATAAAGCTATCCTAGTAGTCCAACAAGAACATTGTGTCGAATTAGAGTTGGAACTAGGTAAGATCCTACAATTTGGAAAAGTGAACATTGATTTGGAGAAGCAAGCTTACACTTAGTTATTCAAAGAATTCAGTGATGTTTTTGCATGGCAATATGAAGACCTCAAAGGTTTTCATCTAGCCCTTTCTCAGCAAACTATTGAATTAGAACCTAATGCCAAACTAGTAAGGTAGAAGCAAAGGCCTGTTAATCCCAAACTTGAGACACTTATGCATAAAGAAGTATTCAAACTAATAGAAAGTGGTATCATCTACCCCATAAAGCATACTAGTTGGGTTTGCAACCTTGTTCCTGTCAGGAAGAAGAATGGGAAATTGAGGTTATGCATTGACTTCAAGGATCTTAACAGGGCCTCTCTAAAAGACCACCATCCACTACCCTCCATGGAACAAATCTTACAATGTGTCTCTAGATCTTAGACATTTTCATTATTGGATGGCTATTCAAGATACAATCAAATCTTAGTGAATGAAGAGGATCAATATAAGACTACATTTACAACCAAGTGGGGAACCATGGCTTATCAAAAGATGCCCTTTGGTTTGTCAAATGCAGGTGCTACATTTCAAAAGGAAATGGATATGGCCTTTAAAAACCTTATATACAAGTTTGTGTTGGTCTACTTGGATGACATAACTTTCTATTCTAAACATGTAGTAGATCACATCAAACATTTGAGGAAGATTTTTGAAAGGTGCATAGAATTTGGGATATCTCTTAATCCCAAGAAATGTGTGTTTGCAGTTCATGAAGGAAAATTGTTGGGATATGTAGTATCCAAAGAAGGAACTATAGTGGATCCTGAGAGAATTGTAGCTATCCTAGAGCTACCCCTACCACATCACAAGAAAGGTCTCCAATCTTTCATAGGAAAGATTAATTTTGTTAGGAGGTTCTTGCCTAATATTGCAAATTTACTCAAGCCTTTGACAGCCATGCTAAAGAAGAGTTCAACTTTCAGCTAGACTAAAGAAGGGAAAGCCAATTTCTAGGCTATCAAAGAGGCCTTAACAGAAGCCCCTACTCTCCTAAACCAAAATTTCAATAAGGATTTTATCCTTTATGCTTATGGAGGTCATGATGCAATATCTATAATGCTGACCCAAGAAAATTCAAATTGATTGGAGCAGCTTATTACTTTCTTTAGCAAAGGTTTAGAAGAGTATGAATAGAGATACTCTTTATAGAAAAACATGTACTTGCTATGGTAAAGAGCCTTAAAAATTTTAGATATCTATTGACTCATAGAAAGGTACATTTAAAAGTTACTTATCCAAGTGTCAAAGAGTTTTTGCTTTCCAAAGACCTAAATGAGAAAAGAGCTGGTTGGATCACCAAGGTGATGGAGTATGACATTGATATTCAGACCACCAAGCTGGTTAGAGGAAGAGGTCTTTGTGAGCATCTAGAAGAGGATGAAAGTTCAAAGAAATCAGAAATAATAGATGCATCTCTGGTGGTGCCTTCTATAGAAGAACAAGCCAAGGCAACAAGCTGGTTGCCTAATATGATCAATTACTTGAAGAAAGGGCAATGTCCTGCATATCTAGATTCAGAAAAAAGGAGGTATTATAGATTACAATATGTTCCTTTCATACTAATAAATGAGGTTCTTTTCAGAAAGGATCATAATAGTGTCCTTTTAAGATGCATAGATTCAGAAAAGATAGCTGATGTCCTATTTGAATTTCATGATGGACCTTCTGGAGGGCACTTTTCTCCTAGGACTACTGCTTTTAAAATCATGAGAGCTAGATACTATCAGCCATCTATCTTCAAGGATAGTCATGAGTATGTGAGGAAATGCATCAAGTGTCCCATGTTTGTAGGAAAAGAAAGGCTTGCAGCCTTGCCCCTACAACCAATTAGAACAGAGCAACCCTTCATGAAGTGGGGTATAGATTTCATTGGAATGATCAATCCTCCATCTACTGTAGGCCATAAATGGATAATTACTACAACTAATTATTTAACTAGATGGACAGAAGCAGTTGCTTTGAAAGAATCAAATGAGAGTGTTGTCTTAAGCTTTCATGATGATATAATTCATAGGTTTGGCACTCCAGACTCCATAATTTCAAATAATGCATTAGCATTCATAGGCCTCAAAATCTTAGAGTGGATAGTCAAAAATGGCATCTATCTAAATACCAATTCTAATTACTACCCCCAAGGTAATGGCTTGGTATAATCCACCAATAAGAACTTGATTAGGATAATCAAGAACACTCTTCAAGAAAATCAGAGAGATTGGCATACTAAGCTTAGGTCTGTAGTGTGGTTAGACAAAATTACCCCAAAGAAAATCATTGGTAATTCTCCTTATATGCTAGTATATGGCAAAGAGGCCAAGTTGTCCATCTCAGCTGAGTTGCCAACTCTGGATTTAGCTACTCAATATGCCCTATTTGAAGAAAGGGACCCCTTGAAGATCAGACATGCTCAGTTGATGGAGTGAGAAGAAATCAGAGACAAATCCATGAAAGATATGGAGTTCCACCAGATCCAAACAAAGAAAGTTTTTGATGAAAGAGCCAGGATTAAAAATTTTAAAGTTGGGGATGTAGTCCTCAAGTGGGATGAGTTTAGATCCAAACCTGGTAGACATGCAAAATTTGACTCATTTTGGGGTGGACCATTTGTTATAATAGAGTGCAAGGGACCTAATTCTTTTTAGCTATCAACTCTTGAAGGGGTTTCCCTACCAATCTCAGTGAATGGTTTCCACCTGAAGCCCTATTTTGAGGTTAATCCCTCTCTGTGAATTTTTGTAAAAATGTTTTCCTAGTTTATTCCTATTTCTTAGGTTAGTTTCCTACTTTTCAAGAAGTTCCTGTGCACAATTTTGTCTTCCTGTGTTTAGTTTTTTATCTCTCTATCAAGTTTTATGCTCAGAAAAATGACCCCATGCCCAATGGATTGCTTCAAGGCCACTAGTCAATGTCTAGTAGGCTGACATCCATCAGAAATCGCCAAAATGTTACCCTAATTTTCATATGCATGCAAATTTGGCTAATATCTATCCCAAGGTCTTTGTTTTATTCCTGCCAAGCATCCCTGAAATTTTTATGATCTTATGCCATGTCCTCTGGCCTCTGCAAAATATTTTTATTCCCTAGTCTGTAGTTGAAAAATTCAAAAAAGTAGCCGTTTGAGCTAAATAAACCCTGCAAACCCTAGGCCCCTCATTCTATTTTCATGTTACTTTATTAGCAACTTAAAAGTCCCAATTCCCATGTGTGTAATTCTCCCTTCAGTCGCCAATTCTCTTATTCTTCTGGTAGTTACCTTTTCCTTTCGGTGAACTGGCGACTGTAGTGTTTTTCTTAGTCGTGAGATAAAATGGTGAACCTTCTAAACATTTAGTGACTTCATGGCTTGCCTTTAGTTGGGCATTCACTAACTAAAACCTTAGGTTGGACTTTTGGTTTAGTGATTCTGTGATTGCCTTGTTCACATATTCTTCAGACTTAACCGAGGTCAAGAATTCTATTCAGTGACTGAGTGAATTTCCTTTAGGTGTGCATTCGCTAAGACTTCTGGGGTTAAGTGATTTAAGTGGGGTCCCAGTTGATGAGATCAACAACTATCATAAGATCTCATAGGGTTTGTCAGAGGCTTGTGATCTTGCGATAGCCCATGATCTTCCCTTTTGCTTAGCGTTTCATGCTTTTGTGGGTCCACTACCATGGTGTCTTACTTGGAGGATTTTTATTGGTTGAGGGATGATGACTTGTATTTTTGTCAACGGGCCTAGGGATGTCAGAAGCTTGGAAATCTATGGCTAGCATGTGTTCTCATGAAATCTATCAAAGGTATGCTATTATAAGACAACTATTGATTCTCCTTGGTGACATAACTCTTCATGCCTGGTGGGTCCACTGCTACATGTACACAAACAGTGGCTTCTCATTGGTCCACATGGTAATGATTTGGAAATGTGTCAGTGGGACTAGGTTTCTAGCATTTCAAAAGGCTCTAACATCTGCAGGAAATATATGGTTGGCATATGTCTGCAAGGAGCTTTTCTGACACATGCGATCATGCGACTGACCGTCGATTTTACTTTATTTCTCGGTGCCTATGCTAGGTGGGTCCTTTGATAATTGATGTTGACATGCTTGAATTTGATTGGTTACCATGTGCTGATAGAGATTTCTAGGTGGGTCCTTTTGTCAGAAGGGGTTCTGATTTAAAGAGATCAGCAGCCGGTGCATGATTTGAAGGAATATTTGGGGGCCATGAGATCATGCACCTTCCATTGGATCAGAATCTTATCTTTAGTGGGACCAATGTCAGGGGTTTCCAAGGTGTATGCCTATAGAGCAGTCAAGGGTGAATAAAATGATGACATGTGGTGGTTCAGGGCCCAGGGTTAAGAGTATTCTGTGAATTTGTGACTAAAGAGCTTTTTCATGTTCACCAAAATTAATCGGGGTCAGCTAAAGTATTGAATGAGTCTGTGACTGAAGGAAAATTGGAACCCGAGGTAAATACTAAGTTAGTTTTGTAGCCAAATGCAGAGCCTAGGTAAAAAAGGAAGATCTGACAGTCGCGTTTTAAAGTGAGATTGATTTTTGAATGTCGACTGTCAATAGGGAATTTTAGCGTCACCTGTGACCATTTTATCATTTTTTAAATTCAAATATCTAAAAATATCAGATTTTAATAGTTATGGAAAGACCGAGTTGCAAGTAGGTAGATGGATCATGGCGGCTAGATTTTTGCAGATATGAACATGAAATGGACATGTGAACATAGATATCTGAGCAGCTGGAATATTTTCATGTGCATTTATGGCCAAATTTTTTGATTATTATATGAAAAATTATGTAACCCTAATTAGATTTTTTTTCTCCTGCTTGTGTGCAAGAGGAGATGTATATATTATTTTTTGAGAGCTTTAGAGCTCAGAGTTCACATTTTGTAAAGAGAAAAAAAATATTTTCTTAGAAGGCTACCTGAGACATTTTTTCTGTCCTCTAGTTTTCTACATTATGTAACCTCCCATTGATAATTCAGATATTGAAGGTGTTTTTGTGACATTCTTCATGTCCCTATGCCTTCTTATGTGAGTTATTTCTAAATGAATTCAGTATTTACATGCTTCTCAGTGATATCTTAGGATTCTCGATCCCTCTTTCTTTCTACAATTTTGTGTATCATTGTGGATGATTTGATGTGAGTGCTTTTGTGGGTATACTTCAACCCCTTAACTATCTTGTCTCATTCCTATACCTAGTTGTAGAGGTGAATGTTTGTTTGCAGGTCATAGATTGTTGTCTAATTCCAAAGGGTGTTATTCTTTGTGAAAGAATCTCTCTTTCCTTGAATAGCTCTTTTCACCTATAGACCCCTCTATGAAGTACTTATGCAAACCTATTCAGTGAGTTGTGATCTCCTAGACCTAAGCCTATTCATTGATGTCATCTTTCATACTGTAATTCATACCATTTTTTTAGTTTATCACCTAGTAGGATAATTTTCTTTCAGTCATTTCCCTTTCAAGCATTCCTTCTATCCCTTTCCCTCAAAAGATTTACGTTGACTATTAAGAAGCAAATTAGGGTGATTATCCAAGAGGAACCAACCTAGAACGTGGAGGTCTCATCCCAGTTAGCATAGGTCCCACAACCTGGAGATGATTCCCATGTTATACTAGGTTATCAAGACTACAAGAGCTTGAGACAAGGGTGCAAACTTAGTGTATAACACATACCTTAATTTTGATGCATCACCTAGTAGGTAGTTTGCTTTCAGTCATTTCCCTTTCAAGCATTCCTTCTATCCCTTTCCCTCAAAAGTTTTACTTTCATGTCTAGAATAAAATTAAGGTGATTATCCAAGAGGAACCAGCCTAGAACCTAGAGGTCTCATCTTAGTTAACATAGGTACCACACCTAGAGATGATTCCCATGTTATACTAGGTTATCAAAACTACAAGAGCTTGAAACAAGGGTGCAAACTTAGTGTATAACAATTTCTAGCACACCCGGTGGGACACACAAAAGAAAATATTGTTTGAAGATTATGTTATCTCTGATATATAGGTTGCATAATACAAGCTTTTAGAAGTGTTCTATCAAGTATATCTAGTGACTCCACTAATTTCAATGATTAGGGCTAACCTTGTTCAACGTTTATTAGAAAGATTGAGACTAGGAGCTCAAAGCCCACAAAATTTTCAAAGTTGCCCTTAAGAAGAAGTCACAAAGGCAGGTCAACTCAAAGAACATCCCCTACAAGGAGAGTTCAGTCTACACCTCTGGATACCTCAAAAAGGAGACCTTTTCCCTTTCATTCTAGAAGAAGAGGCAGATCTCTAACCAGAGATCTAGAAGAGGATTCAAATCTAACAGCAAATACAACTCACCTAGTTGTTAATCTTCAGGTTCCAACTCCTGAAATGGCTAGACAGTTTGCCTTTGCACCTTTCAATTAAGGGAGCCCATTAGCCTTTTCTCAACATCATGATGTGCCCTTGGTGGCACTTAAGAGTATACCTAATTTCACAGGTGAAGGGTAGACAACTGCTTTTGAGCACATAAGAGATGTGAACACCATCTACAGCATACATAATATTAATCAGGAATACGTGGCCACAAAGTTATTAGCAGCCTCTCTAAAAGGTAAGGCTCTTGAATGGTTTAGAACTCTAACTATTGGTTCTATTATTTCATGGGATGAGTTAGGGGATGCTTTAAGTAAGCATTTTGAGGATAAATCAGATAACTTGTCTCTAGTTGAGCAGTTAACAACTATTAAGAGAGACCCTCAAGAGAAAATGATAGATTACAATAGTAGATTCCTCAAAACATGGAATAGAATTCTAGTTTCTGTGAGACCATCAGCTGACCATGCTTTCCTTTACTACTTGCAAAGTCTAAATGGTCAAATCTCTATCATGATCTAGTCTATGGGTGGTACTTCTTTACCCCAAGCTTTTGACATAGCTGTCAGGGCTGAAAATTATTTAATCCAAGTAGGCACAACTGCTAGAAGGCCACCAATGCTCATTTTCCCTAGCCTTCAACCCATTGCACCTACCCAAGTACCCCCATTTACTCCTATCCCTACCATATTAGCACCTCAAGCTAGTACTAGTGGCCAGGAGCCAACAACTAGTTTCTCTTAAGAGTTACATGAAATAAAGAGTAGTCAGCAAACTAGTATACAAGAAATGACAAATTTGTTGCAGACCTTGACTAAAGAGGTTACAAATTTGAAGAAACAAGGTCAAGGAATCATACCACCCTTCCAGCCACAAGGCCAAGGTCCTAATTATTAATATCAAAACAAGGATAGCCTTATCAACAAAATAGACCACCATACCAAGGAGGCTATCAAGGACAAAGGAAAAGTTTTAATCAGAGACCATTCCAACCATACAACCCCACACCTCTAAATTTTGCAAATTCAGTGAGGGATATGGTTCCTAGTCAAAACAATATGGCTATGGATAATGAATGGTGTTTTCCTTCCAATCAGCCTCATAATCATGCTACATGTTTAAATGGATGGATGATCCAAGATCTAATGGTTCAAAATGCATCACAAGCTCAATCAGAGGCTTCATCTAGTGGGTCAGTGCCTCAACAAGAATCACAAAAGAATGAAACTGCCCTCTTCAATTGGGAACAACCAAACTTCAATGGAGTCAATGATGAAGTTTCTTTTGTTGCCTATACAAGAGTAAAATGGAGAGCTCAAGACATGGAGAGTAGATTCTAATGCCAAAGCCACCACATCTGCAGAGCCACTACAGCAAGCCACTGCCATCACACCTAAGGAAGTTCCTGTCATTACAAGCAAGGAAGGCCAATATTCCAAAGAGGTAGGGCCCATCATAGTAAAGGCACAACAAAAGGTAACACTATGACACCTTTTAATATCGTAGACAACATGAAGAACGTGAATGTCACCATTTCTATGTGGGACTCTTTGGCTCTTCCAGGACAACCTAAAATTTTGAAGAAGGCCATGATTGAAGTGACAACTCCTCAACCTACAAAAGAAGCTGCAAATCCAATGTTGGTTAACACTGATCAAGAAAAAGAGGCTCCAAGTAGCAACTCCAAAGGCAATGCCACACAAGGTAGGAACTCAAAGCCACCTCCCTTTTATGGATCTCTAATTATTGGAAAATCTTTAGTACATAATTGTATGGTAGATAGTGGAGCTACTAGCACTGTAATGCCCAAGAAAGTAGCTAACCAATTAGGACTAAAGTATGAGCCCTTCCAAAAGATGGTTACCCAACTTGATGGATCCTCAGTCAATACTATAAGTGTGGCCAAGGATACCAGTCTAATCCTACATGCTAGTCCTAATTTTTCCATCCTCCTTGATATATATATCATAGACCTCCCTGCATTATTTTCTATATGTTTGTCAAGGGAGTTTACAGCCAAGATAGGAGGCTACCTATCTTCTGACTAGTCTCACATGCTTTTTTATACAAGGTATGGGACCAAGGTAACCATTAATTTAGAACCATTAACAACACACCATATAGAGCCATATGTGTCCAATACCATCGATGTAAACTACCCCATATTTGATGACAGTGACTTCCAAACCATTAGTGAAGCAAACACAAAGATAGAAAGTATCCCTGATATTTTTCTAGATGAAAGAGCTTTAGAGTCCCAAGAAAATATTGTATGGGATTTTGGTTTGGGAAGTTATTTAATGCAAGAGAGTGGAGCCATAGAACCAAGCCTTCTCAAAGAAGATATTGATTCAGAAGATCAGAATAATCAAGTTTGGGAACTATTTTTTTATGGGGCTAGAAGTAGACATGGTTCTGGTGGTGGTGCTATGCTAGTGTCCCCAAAAGGAGAAAGGTATTATATTGCCTTTATATTTAGTTTCTCCTGCACTAGCAATACTGTAGAGTATGAGAGTCTAGTCAATGGACTAGAATGGGCTAGAAAAAGAGGGCTTAAGGCCTTAAAAGTTTATGGTGACAGTGAGTTGGTCATTAGCCAAGTTAGAGGGATAAGTGCAACCAAAAATGACACCTTGAAAGCATACAAGCATAGAATTTGGGATGTAATTGAAGATTTTTGTGTTTTCAATATTGTTGCTATCCCTAGAAAGCTAAATCAAAATGCAGATAGGTTAGCTATTGTTGGATCTCAATATGATATACCAAATAGTGTTTCAAAGGAGGTAGATCAATAGCATATCAAAGTGATTATCAGACCCTCTATTCTTGATAATAATGTCAATTGGCAAGTGTTTGACAATGATGAACAAATTCTACAATTCTTATTCAAAGAAGATGTCTTTTCAAGGCATAATCAAGAGAGATTATCACAAAACTATGGTGATCAAGTGATACAACTGAAGTCCAATAAGATGCCTAGAAGTCTTGTTACCTTAGAGACTGTCTTCAACAAGGATGATGAAATTAAGAAAAACAAAGCTGGCCTGGTAGTTCAACAAGAACATTGTGTTGAATTAGAGTTGGAACCAGGTAAGAGCTTACAATTTGGAAAATTGAACACTGAATTGGAAAAGAAAGCTTACACTCAGTTATTCAAAGAATTCAGTGATGTTTTTGCATGGCAATATGAGGACCTCAAAGGTTTTAACCCAGCCCTTGCTTAGCACACTATTGAATTAGAACCTAATGCCAAACCAGTGATGAAAAAGAAAAGGCCTATTAATCCCAAAATTGAGCCACTTATGCATAAGGAAGTGCTCAAATTGATCAAAAAGTGGTATCATCTACCCCATTAAGCATACTAGTTGGGTTTCCAACCTTGCTCCTATTAGGAAGAAGAATGGGGAGCTAAGGTTATGTGTTGACTTCAGGGATCTTAACAGGGCCTCTCTAAAACACCGCCATCCATTACCCTCTATGGAACAAATCCTATAATTTGTCTCTAGATCTGAGAGATTTTCATTTTTGGATGGCTATTCATGATACAATCAGATTCTGGTTAATAAAGGAGATCAATACAAGACTGCATTTACAACCAAGTGGGGAACCATGGCTTATCAAAAGATGCCCTTTGGTTTGTCAAATGTAGGTGCTACTTTTCAAAAGGCAATGGATATGGCCTTTAAAAGCCTCATGTACAAATTTGTACTAGTCTATTTGGATGACATAACTGTCTATTCAAAACATGCAGCAAATCACATCAAACATTTGAGGGAAATTTTTGAAAGGTGTAGAGAATTTGGGATATCTCTTAATCCCAAAAAATGTGTGTTTGCAGTTCATGAAGGAAAATTATTAGGATATGTAGTATCCAAAGAAGGGATCACAGTGGATCCTGAGAGAATTGCAACCATCTTAGAGCTACCCCTACCACATCACAAGAAAAGTCTCCAATCTTTCATAGGAAAGATTAATTTTGTTAGGAGGCTCTTGCCTAATGTTGTAGATTTACTAAAGCCTTTGATAGCCATGTTAAAGAGAGGTTCAGCTTTTAGCTGGGCCAAAGAAGGGAAAGCCAATTTCGAGGCTATCAAAGAGGCCTTAACAGAAGCCCCTGCTCTCCTAAGCCCAAATTTCAGTAAGGATTTTATCCTTTATGCTTATGGAGGTCATGATGCTATATTTGCAATGCTGACCCAAGAAAATTTAGATTGATTAGAGCAGCCTATTTCTTTCTTTAGCAAAGGTTTAAAAGAGTATGAACAGAGATACTCTTTTGTAGAAAAACATGTACTTTCTATGGTGAAAAGCCTTAAAATGTTTAGATATTTGTTGACCCATAGCAAGGTACATTTAAAAGTTACTCATCCAAGTGTCAAAGAGTTTTTTCTTTCCAAAGACCTAAATGAGAAAAGAGTTGGTTGGATCACCAAGGTGATGGAATATGACATAGATATTCAAACTACCAAGCTGGTTAGAGGAAGAGGTCTTTCTAAGCATTTGGCAAGGGATGAAAGTTCAAAGAAATTAGAGCAATTAGATGCATCTCTGGTGGTACATTCTATTGAAGAACAAGCCAAGGCAATAAGTTGGTTACCTAATATGATCAATTACTTGAAGATAGGACAATGTCCTACAGGTTTGGATTCAGCAAAAAGAAGGTATTATAGATTGCAATCTATTCCTTTTGTGCTGATTGATGAGGTTCTTTTTGGAAAGGATCACAGTGGTGTCCTTTCAAGATGCATAGATTCAGAAAAGATAGCTGATGTCCTATTTGAGTTTCATGATGGACCTTCTGGAGGTCACTTTTCTCCTAGGACTACTACTTTTAAAATCATGAGGGCTGGATACTACTAGCCATCTATCTTTAAGGATAGTCATGATTATGTCAGAAAATGCATCAAGTGTGCCATGTTTGTAGGAAAAGAAAGGCTTGCATCCTTGCCCAGATAGCCACTCAGAGCAGAGCAACATTTCATGAAGTGGGGAATAGACTTCATTGGCATGATGAATCCTCCATCTAGTGTAGCCCATAAATGGATAATCACTACAATAGATTATTTCACTAGATGGACAAATGCAGTTGCTTTGAAAGAATCAAATGAGAGTGTTGTATTAAGTTTTTATGATGATATAATTCATAGATTTGGCACTACAGACTCAATAATTTTAGATAATGCATTAGAATTTGTAGGCCTCAAAGTCTCAGTGTGGGCAGTCAAGAATGGCATTTATCTGAATACCAGTTCAAATTACTATCCTCAGGGAAATGGCTTAGTAGACTCAACAAACAAGAATTTGATTAGGATAATCAAGAAGACCATGTAGGACAACCAAAGGGACTGGCATACCAAACTAAGGTCTGCATTATGGTTAGACATAATCACTCCAAAAAAGATCATTAGTAATTCTCCTTATGTGTTAGTGTATGGAAAAGAGGCCAAGTTGTCCATTTCAACTGAATTACCAGCTCTGGATGTAACCACTCAATATGCTCTATTTGAAGAAGGAGATCCCTTGCAAATCAGACATGCTCAGTTGATGGAGTTAGAAGAGATCAGAGACAAATCCATGAAGGATATGGAATTCCATTAGATTTAGACAAAGAGGAGCTTTGATAGAAGAGCTAGGATCAGAGATTTCAAGGTTGGAGACATAGTCCTCAAGTGGGGTGAGTTTAGGTCTAGACCTGACAGGCATACAAAATTTGATTCACTCTGAGGTGGACCATTTGTTATAATAGAGTGCAAGGGACCTAATGCTTTCTAGCTATCAACACTTGAAGGGGTTCCCCTACCAATTTCAGTAAATGGTTTCCACTTGAAGCCCTTCTTTGAGGTTAATCCCTCTCTGTAAATTCTTGTAATTATGTTTCTTATTTTTCTTTCCCTATTTTCCTAGGTTAGTTTCCTACTTTCCAAAAAGTGCCTGTACACAAGCTTGTCTTTCTAGTTCAAGTTTTTCCCCTCTGTCAAAGTTTTGTGTTCCTGAGATGACCCCATGCCCAATGGATTGTCAAGGCCATTGGTTTTCCATGTCTAGCAGGCTAACATCCAGCATAAATCACCAAAATGTCACCCAAATTTCCTATCCTATGCAATTTGGCCTGGTCTAATTTTTCTGGCATTTTTAATCCTCTGTTAGCCCCCTCAAAAATTTCCATGACTATATGCCTTTTGAATTGTTTAGTTCTCTGGTTTGAAGGCCATTAAAATTCATGTGTGACCATTTAAACCCCATGATCCCCAAAATACCCATAGCCCATCCTAATTTAATATTTACCTTTTCCTATCACTTAAAATCCAAATAACCCATATGATGGAAGGTTGTGACCCCTTGTTCTATTTAAGTGGTTTGTCGCATGATCGTATAGGTCATTTTCATGCTATGCAATCATGCAACTAAGGTTTGTCGCTGGGGTCCCCCTTTAATATTTCCTAAGTTTCCTATGTCCCAGACTTTTAATATTTCCCTGGGCCCAGTTCTTGGTCGTAGCAAGATCCAACGATGGTCGCATAACCGCATGGGATCTTTTGATCCCATGCAATCATGTGACAACCATTGATATGGTATCAGCATCACAGTAGCTATTGGTGGGTCCTTCATGCCACGTCTGTCTGACATGCCAGTTTCCTATTGGTCATTATGGGATGACTTTGTAGTGGACTCGAAGTGCAAGATAGGCACCAATTGATCCAAGATCAATGGTTGTCACATAACCGCATGGCATCTTCCGATTCCATGCGATCATGTGACAGTCATTCGATCCTCCAAGTGTTTGGACTGACATTGTCATGGGTCTAGTCGACGTGTGGATTTCTTATTGGTCCATGCTAGGATAGTTGGCATTTATTGTGGGCTTGAGTATCTTGAGTGGTAACAAAGGAAGATCCAACGGTGGTTGCATAACCACATGGGATCTTTCAATCCCATGCGATCATGTGACCACCGTTTGATGGTCAAGACGCGATTCTCCTACCTTCTGTGGATCATTTTGCAGAGATGGCCAATTTTTATTGGTCTGGGTTGTTATGATGTGGCCCTTGACTTTTTCAAAAGGGGATTGCAATATCTTTCATGGGTTTTCTTCTATTTGTTCCTGTAGGGAATGTTTGCAAGTGCGGGTAGCTTAAAATTTATGATTTCAAGGGTGGTTGCAGTTGGAAAGAGAATAATGCAAAGATCTAGGCAGCCATTTTTGGTGGATTTTTACTTTATGAGAGTACCATATTTGAGCATTCATGGTGGCCCAACTTGCAAAGAGGTAGTTGGATCAAGGTTTTTGTCTGCAAGCAATTTCAGTACAGGGAGGGGCATGCAAAGACATATCTGATTAGTTGAGATATTTTCATGAACATTTATGATCAGAAATGATGGGTTTAGGGTTGGATTATTTTATGCAGATTTATGTAACCCTAATGATATTTTTCTCTTGCTTGCGTGCAAGAGGAGATGTATATAATTAATTTTTGGAGCTTTTAGAGCTAAGAGTTTATAGTTTGTAAAAGAGAGTTCATCTTTCTAAGAAGTTATCTGAGGCATTCTTTCTACCCTTTGGCTTCTACAATTGTAACCTTTCATTAACTATTTGGATATTGCAAAGTGTATTGTGACATTCTTTCATGTCCCCTATACCTTCTTGTCTGAATTTTCTCTTATTGAATTCAGTATATGTATGTGTCAGTGATATTTTTAGGGTTCTTGATCCCTCTTTCTTTTTGCAATTTATGTGTATGCTTGTGAATGATCTGATTTGAATGCTTTTGTGGGTATACTTCCACCCCTAGCATTTTTTCTCATTCTTATACCCAATTGCAGAGGTGAATGTCTATTTGCAGGTTATAGTTTGTGCCTAAGTTTTAGGAGTGCTACTACTTTGTGAAATTTCTCTTTTTCCTTGCATAGTATCTCTTTATTGCAGACCCCTCTATAAAATATTGATGCAAGCCCATTCATTGAGTTGTGATCTCCTAGACATAAGATTGTGTACTAATTGCATTCTTTATACTACAATTCATACCTTAATTTTGGTGCATCACCTAGTAGGTTGTTTGCTTTCATTCATTTCCCTTTCAAGCATTCCTTCTATCCCTTTCCCTCAAAATTTTTACTTTCATGTCTAGAAGCAAATTAAGGTGATTATCAAAGAGGAACCAGCCTAGAACCTAGAGGTCTCATCTTAGTTAGCATAGGTCCCACACCTGGAGATGATTCCCATGTTATACTAGGTTATCAAGACTAGGAGAGCTTGAAACAAGGGTGCAAACTTAGTGTATAACATTAACCAAGTAGATAAAAGTTTATGGTTGATAGTTGTTATGAACTAAAGGTAGATCAAGCATTTAATGCATGAAAGTTTGAGTGGGAATATCAAAAATTATATAAGTACACAAGAAATAGACCTTATTTTCACATTGTGATCTCGTAGAGTGAAGATTTCATAAAAAAGAGTTTGAGCTTAAAGGATTTTCAGAAGGATTCAAGGCTATTGTAGATTGAACTGACATCATTCTTCGATGATTCTAAGTAAGTACACTTGCAACCAAACACTTTATTTACCTGCTACTTGCCAAAACCCTAAATCAATTTATGGCATCTACATCATCCACAAGCAAATCAAACAGTGTTGAGGAAGACGTAAATCTGATTGTTAGAGTGAATTTTGATGAACCTAAGTACAAACAACACCCCAAGGTTATATCACAAATGGATTCAATGGATGCTTTTTCAAGCATCCCAAATAGGGTTTTATTAACAGATGATGTATGGTTGTTTATTCACTACAAGATTGGAGAAGTAGGAGATTTTGAGTTTATTGTGGCATATCAACAATTGTGTGGCACCAATGGAAAACTAAAAATAGGATATGAACATATTGATAAATCAAGGTTATCATCTGCCATACACTTTCCACAATCATTCAAAATGGACTGGATAAGGATTGTATTAAGCTGGTATCATGATGGGAAATTCTGGTTGGATAAACTAATAGAGGTCACTAAGAAAATGATCAGTAGGGTTACTAGCTACCCTACAATTGACAAGGCCAAGGCTTTCTGAAGCTTTGCCTGACCCAATGTTAAGAAGAACACTGGAGCTACATGGGATGGTCGAGCATTGAAAATTTCATCAATTAAAGAACATGTGATTAGGTACAAAATATTTCAATTAAGAAGACTAAACAACGTACCCTGTAGCATAGTAGACATGGCATACAAAATTGTGAAGAAAGATCACTAGATTGATCTTGCAGAGATACTGTTGAACCAATTATAGGAAAACATGAAGACTATAATGGAAAAGAATTCAAACACATGTAAGTTTGGTTCACTCCTTGTTTGTATATTTTTCTATATATCGAAGTATCTCCCTAGTGTCAGTAAAGTAAATTGGACACCAGATAAACCGATAACTGTACAAATTACCGAGAAGATGAACAAGTTAGGAGATGGTTTGAATAAACATTTCAATGAGTACTTTAAATAATTTTAGACCAAGATGAATCAATGAAGTACAATTCCATGAGAATTAGTTGAGAAATTTAAGATGGATATATGTTTTCTAGTAGACACAGATCATTCCATGATAAGAGTAGTTGAACATAGAACCAAATGGCTAGCACCTATGGGATATGAAATGAATTATGATTTCACATTGAAATCTATTAAAGCACTACTAGCACTACCAATAGACCCCAAGGCCACTAGTTTTGGAACCTATGAAGAAGCTAAGTCAAGAATCTTGATAGGATTGGCCATTAATAAAAAGTTCAGGAAGGCTAAGAAGATGAAAAAGTTTTTAACTGAGAACTTTAAAAAGGATACAGATTCATCTGAGGAGACACTAGTTGAACAGGCAATCGAAGGGCAATTAATGTTGGATGGCAAGGCATATGATAGTGAGGAAATCGAATTTGATGAAGAACAAGAAGCTACACCAGTTCCTCCTCCTAAATATCCAAAGAAGAGGTAGTTACCAATACAGATAGGTACATGAACAAGATCATCAACTACAGCTTCACCACCTGAGAAGAAGGAAGCAGAGAAGGTATTAAAATAAAAAGTAGCTACACTGACAAAGACATATGTGAAGAAAGGATCCAAGGTTGAAGTTGAGGCACCAAAGAAAAGGAGAAGACTGAGAAGAGGTAAAGAAGACCTTGAGGATACTAAAAATGAAGATGACATCAGTCAATTCAAAGTGGTCAACAACAAGATAAGGTCAATAGATGAAATCATTGAAGATATAATTGAGAATGGTGACCTTGTTGATTCAAAACTTAGTAGATTTGACAAAATGTCAAATGAGGATCAAACAAAGATTGAGGAGGCAGTCATCCAAATGATGATAAAGTTTAAAAGAGTTCCATTAGAATTTGCACTTACATTACCAAAGGAGTTGGATGATAGAATAAATAAAAAATGGGCTTATGCACTAGACACTGAGAAGAGAAAGAGAGAAAGATATCTACTTCAAGCTACCCCACATCTAAGCCTAGCAGAAATTGATGAGCTCATGGTTAATCATCAAGCAAGATTTTGTTGTAAAGAATTGAGCCATGATGATACTGGATGAGAACATGGTGGATGTAGAGGAGACTAGTGATTCCCTATGGAGATCAATTTTTAAAGCCAACGAACAAGCTAAGAAAAATGCATACTTAAATATGTCTAAAAAGAGACAAAATTCCAAAGGAAAAGGTATATACATTGATCATACTGTAGAAGAGAAGTCAAAGGACTCTAGCATATCAATTACCAAGGTAATTGATATCACTGAAGAAAAAGAAGACATAAATATCTCACAGGATGCACCGAATCCTGTAGAGATCCAAATGAAGAAGAAAACCGATGATGATGTACTCATTGAGGACATCACAAATGGTGATCCTGATGACAAGGATGATGAGGATGTAAATATTGCACCAGAAAACACTCTAAATGAACCTCAAGTCATTGATTGTGCATTTGCATCATTATTGGGTGAGCTTCATGTACTTGCAGAAGTAGTAGAAATTCTTTCACAGGAGCAACCTGACAGCTTAGACCTCAAGAAACATAAAGACACCACAGGGGAACAAGACACTGAAACACCTACAAAGACACATAAGGATGAAGGAACATAGGAAACTACTATAGAGACAAAGGCACAAGATGAGCCTAAGGCAACCGAGGTGACCCCACCTGACACCACATCTGAGGCTACTGATACATAGGTTACTAAGGAATAGAGGAAGGAAGAGAATGTGTCAACCGAGAAGGGTACTCCAAAGGTAGAAGACAAAGTTACCGTCACCATTGTGAAGAAGTCACCCCTTGCACTAGAGAAGAAGAAGAAAAAGAAAGCAAAAGGGTCGATCACTCTAGATGAATTTATCATAATACTCGAGTGTGACCCAAAGACCCTTAGCCCCAAGGAATCAAGCAAATATGGGGAACTATGTACAAGAAAGGTAGCGCAAGAAAAGTTGAAGCAAGAAACAAAACATAAAGAAATATTATCAAATATTAGGGATATCTTACAACAAGTTGTATCTAAAGTGAGCATTGATGAAGATACTCCTATTATAGATCAACTTACTATACTTACCGAGAAGATAAATTCCCCAGACATTGATGCTAAAAAATGAATTGAAGAAAGGGTAGAATCCAAGATTCAGGACAAACTGGTAGAAAGAATCAGCCAAGAAGTGGCAATCAACAAGGTCAAATTATCTGAGGTAATAACTAAAATAAAATCTATAACCTAGTTAATTTGTCAATTCTTATTGAAGCTATGTACTATGGAAATCTTTACTGTTGAGATCAGTGAAAAGATCAAAGGTTTGGAAGATGAAATCAAGACCAGTGCAAATATCGCTACAACTGAGCCACAAGCTTTTTCAAAGCACATTCACCGAGTTTAGGAACTCTAGTGGTTGATAGAAGATCTCAAGAAACAAGAAGAGAAGATCACATATCAGGTCACAGAGTTATAGATAGAACTCCTTCCATACCTGAAGATTTTTTAGAAACACATTGTCAAAGTGGAACAACTTGTTGCAACACCCAAGATTTTTGTGTTGGAGAACATCTTTGGCATGCATGCACAAGTCGGTCTTGAGCATATTTCTCTCACCAACTTGAAAGAGGAATGGGAAATCCTCTTGGAGTCACTCAAGAAAACCCATAAAATTTTTTTTGACAAGATGTGAGTATACAGTTAAATTTTTGTATTTGGCATTACTATCAAAAAGGGGGAAATCAATGTTTATGTCATTATATCGAATATGTACATAGATGTTATCTATACTACATATTACTAGAAGCATGCACCAAGGGGGAGTAAATAGAAATTTTGATAAGTATATATGTATATGGCAGAGATATAAGTCATATGTAGAAAATTTTGTCTATATACATTCAAGTTTTGATACTAATGCCAAAGGAGGAGATTGTTATCTCTTTTGAGCATTAAAGATTGTCATTAGTGTCAAAGGTTATCTACAATATCAATCAATTACTTAAACTAAGCTAGTCAATAACTAGAAGCAAAACAGACCAGTCGGTTAAGCTTATACACCGAGCATTAGACAGTTTACCGAGCACCAGCAGACACTAACACCGAGTGATAGTAAACACCAAGCACCAGTATACACCAAGTAGTTTATACAGTGTTTATCGATGATCACAAGAAATGGCATAGTAATCAGGAATGACACATTCTTCTATGCAAATGGTTACACAAGATCAAGAAACGTATCACCAAGATCGAGGAATATCTTTTTTTCAAGATACTCAGTAAATGTAATGTATATCTTATGTAATAGTTCAATCTAGGTCATTTTTCTATACCGTAGATCTTAGGGTTTTTGTCTAAGATGTGTAACCTAATTTTGTTAAACCGGCATAAAGTAGTATGCTATATAAATGTTTGTTTGCATCATTTGTGATGTGAACTGATGTATGAATTAAGGAGCACTTGAAGCACTTGCCTAACTTCAAGTCTATCAGTTGATAGAGCATATCAGTAATCAAAATTTTATCAGATTAAGTAGGATCAAAGAAGTCTAACTGAGCAGTTCAGAGTAGAGATACATCATAGGAAAGGTGATATTTTTTTAGTACTTTATAGATTTGTATCAGACAATCAAGTTGTCATTAGCAGATAATTTCCTATTGCTTTCTAACAATTGTAATAGAGTTTTTGGCTAAATCTCTTAACAGAGTAGACTTGACAGTCTTATGTAAATCTCTTAACCGAGTGCACACTTCATTAGTGTTGTTAAAATCCTATAACTAGGTAGATCTAGTTGATCTAATATGTTACTCCTAATAGGGTAAGATCACCAGAAGTGGTCAAAACTTGTAGCCCTAATAGGAAAACCTTTTCTATTTGTAGTAGTGAAGAATTTGTGGGTGTCATCCCCACTGTAGTTTTACCTTCTAAAAAGGGTTTGTACGTTACCAAAATACTTGTGTTATGTGACTATTGTATTGTTGATTTTATGTTATTTACTCTCATAAGTTGAATGGATGAATGATACAGATATTAGATGCAAGGTATTTTGGAAGGTTATCATTGTTTGTTGTTGTATATCTGAAAGGTTATTAAGTTAAAGTTTTTGTGGGCACTGATTCACCCCTCCCCTCTCAGTACCCTATCTCTCCTAATTCCAACAATTGGTGCTTGTGCACAAGGATATCAATTCACTATTTTTAAATGTTGATTGTGGTTATCAAATGGAAAAAATAGAAAAAGAAAATTTAACATGAATTTTTTTTTACAAAAATGAACCAATGGCATGTTTACAAAAAAAGAAATAGAATGGTAATAATATGCTAAAAAATCTATTCTATTTAGTACACGCCAAAGGACTAGCCCCAACTGGTCCTTTGGTTAGTTTTGTAAAAAAAATTCATGTTAATTTTTTTTTTGTATTTTTTCCATTTGATAACCATAGTCAACATTTCAAAATAGTGAATCGACATCCTTGAGCACAAGCACCAATAACATCAAATAATGGAGATAACGCATGGGCTAGGGCACGACACCAGTGGATTAAAACTTAACCAATGACATGTTTACAACAAAGAAATAGAATGATGGTAATATGCTAAAAATTCTATTATGTTTAATACACACCAAAGGACCAGTCCCAACAATTCTTAGACATACTTTATCTGATATGATGAATTCTTAAACAATTAAGATTGGAGTAGACATAGTTATCACATAGTTTTTTGTGTGGTACAAGGAAGATTTGGCTAATTAAGCGTGAGACCTTCTTTAGAATCTCATGATTTTTGTACTACACATGCAACGTATTGTAAGTTTGAAGAGAGTCTGTTACATTCTTTCCAATATGCTTAGTCTCAAACAAATGGTGAGTATATTATTATCATTCTATTTCTTTGTTGTAAACATGCCATTGGTTTAGTTTTGTAAAAAAAAATTGTGTTAAATGCATTTTTCCAAACCAATTGTTAAACAAGAAAGCAATAGCAGTGAGGAGGGGTCTTCTTTTGAGGAGATTGATGAAGATCATTCACCTCAAAAACCAATTCATAAGGTACCGATCATGTTTTCTATTCGCTTATATTTTTGGATTGGTAAATCTCCTTAGTTTCATGTCCTTTCTTTTGATTACTATGGATGAGATATATATATCTTACATTTAACATTCAACTTCTTTACATTTTAGAACATGTAGTGTATTTTATGAGGATTTTACCAAATCAACTTTTAACATGAACCAAAAACACCAAATTGAATTGTGTTTTTCTTCTCATCTTCACTACCAAAATAATCACCCCTTTAATCTAATTGCACTCATGAGATTCTAAAGAAGGCCTCACTCTTAATCAGCCAAATTTTCCTTGTACCACACAAAAAACTATGTGATAACTATGTCTACTCCAACCTTAATTGTTTAAGAATTCATCATATCAGATAAAGTATGTTTAAGAATTGTTGGAACTAGTCCTTTGGCGTGTATTAAACAAAATACAATTTTCAACATATTATTATTACTCTACTTCTTTGTTGTAAACATGCCATTGGTTCAGTTTTGTAAAAAAAATTTGTGTTAAATGCATTTAAAATTATCTTCATTGTCTTATGATTGTCTAAATGCTTCTTTATTTGTCATCCAATTAATACATGCTAGTATATAAAGAAGATTAAGGGTTGTAAATCTCTATTATGTAAATAATGAATTTTGAATCTTCCTAAAGAGTTTTTCAATGTTAAAAAATCCCAATATTTATGAACAAAAATGCAGGCATTAGGGTCATTCTTATATTTTCATTTTATGTCACTTTTGTGTGAGAGTATTCCTTTTTTATTCCTATTCAATGGCACTTGTGTTTGTGAGAAAAAATTATTTAATATTTGAAGATAATGGTTCTTGGTTTTCCTTGCATGAAACTTAGATGAGGAGGAAAGGCATGAGGAGGAAGACCAACAAGAGGTGGCAGTAGGGGTGAATGAATCTACCTATGGGGTCATGAGTGTGGCTAAAGAGGAAGCCATGGATGTTGAAGAAAGATTGGAATGCCTAGAGGAGAGGCAAGGTATGCAAGGTGCATTGGTCTCTATGAAGAGAGACTCAAAACTTGAAGATGAGAAAGAGTTAAAGGTTTGAGCACTTCTTGGAGTAGCCTCATGCTCAGATGCCATGGATCACTAGTGTGGATCTCTATAAGCCAAGAGTGAAGATTAAATGTTTTTATTTGCTGACATGTTTGTGCTTGCAGGTTTCCAAGAGGACTTGGAAAGTTTTCAAAGTTGGGGAGTATGGTACAGGAGCACCGTGGCTACAAGGGTCACTTCATGATCCTAAAGGAGCATAATAGGTAATATGAGTCCAAATGGCCTATAAGGTCTTTATGTGATGTAAATGTGGCCATTAGAGCCACCAAATGTAATAAAATGCAAACAAAATGCTAAAATTGTAAAAGTTTCCATATGGGCAAGACAAGGCCTAAAGGGCTAATTATGGGATTAAATGGTTAGTTTGAGGGATTTAATAATAAAATATGTTTGTAAAGGTCATAATTTGACCACTTGAATGTAATGGGGAAAATAATGTTTAAAACATTGAAAGGTTTCCAAAGTTGACAATCCCATTGTGAACTTGGCAACACAAATTGAGGGACAAACTAATGTAACCAAGCAGTAGAGGAGTGTAGGTGAGTTTTCTATAGTCTTCTGGTGTTGAAAGATGTTTGTAATGAATTTTGAAAGTAATAAATTTTAATTCTTTGCTAATAGCCTGGTTGCTATCGTAAGGGCACAGTTAGCCTTTTGTGGTGTTAAAACTTCTTTTTTGTATTCAATATTGAGTGGGAATGCATTATATTGAATATAGATTAGGTTATTTGTCATTTAAATGCACTATTGAATAGTTTTGTTTTTTTTTGAAGCAAGAGAAACAATCAAAATTTTGACTGTTCCTATCATTGTTTAAGTGTAATCAACAAATTCTTTTGAAGAACCTATGATGATCTAGGCTCTCCCACTTTCTATGGTGAATGTGTCTTGTGGGAGAGACCTAATACATGTATAATATGTGCCATTAGATTTTTTTATGCAGGAATGGAAAGAAAATGGTGAAAAAGATCTCTGAGTGAAGGGATATGTTGATTGAGGGTTACTAGTTTCTTGGACCAGTCAAGGTCTAAGAGTTCTACCCAAAGGAGGGCCACATTTTAATGCATAGAAGGTCAAGATATGATGCTTGTATGGTTTTAGATCCATTGGGATGGTTTGGAAGTGTTTGGAGAGGTTTGGTTGACAAAGCCCCAGGATTATGCACCTAAGAATGAGGGTTTTGTGCTTTGGGTAGAGGATCTTGGTGTTACCTCCTTTGAGTGTGAGAATACATTGATTTGGATCATAATAAAAATCTATTTTGGGGATATGTGAAAATGATACTTGCTTTGTAAATAGAGGGCTACTTAGAGGGCTAGTTACAAAGCACCAACAATTGTTTGGATATGTTAGATCCTTAAGACATACCTTTGTGTTTAATGCCCTACATCTTCCTAGTGAGTGAATTAGATAGATTAGTTCCTCATGACTTATCTTTGTGTTTAAACTTTAAAGTGATTTTTATAGGGTTATCTCACAAGGATTAGTTAATGCATATGTAGCCTAGTTTGGAGCTGACTTGACATCCTCCATTTCTACAAGGGCTGCTTAGGATTTTCTCATGTTATCTCTTTTATTTTCCTTGTGTATGCCAGAGGAATGGAGACAAGGTTAATGATAGATCAAAGATCATATGAAACTCTGTAAATCACCTTTAGTAATAAAAAATGTAAATTTCATGTATATTGCCAGTCTCTACCGTAGGGGTACAGTCAGAGGGTTCATTAACAAAATGATCCTTTGAATGGTTACTATGAATATGAATGATTTGATATAGCATATTGCTCTTTTTACTTGAAGTTTGGAATAGCTTGTGCAAGGGTGAAAGTACTTTTGATCATTTTGGTCATGATTGTTCATGTACATAGTCAGGAAATGTAACTATCTAATGATTATATGTAATGTTGAATGGATTAAATGTTTTATTCTTGGTAGAAGTGAATGGAAGGAATAGTGTTGGTGTTAGGTTTCATTTATTATTGAATTCAATGGTTTCCAAGATGTGTTGAGGAGTTTGCTCCTTTTTTAATGTTAAATGTTCCTGCACAATCCACTCATACAACAGTGAAATGCTATGTGGAAGGGATGGTTGATAGTGTTCCTTGAGGGAAGGGGGATTTTGAAAGACTTTTTATCATTGTATTATGTATTTCCAATATGTTTGAATGTAGGGTAGACCAGGAGAATGAAGGATCACTCACTAATTGCATGATAACCTGGTTTTGAAGGCTCACTGGTTGAGGGGACAGTCAAGGTCCGGATGATTGGTTCATTGGAGGACCCTATTTCTTTGTATTAATTTACATTCAAATTGGATTCATGGATTTCTTGTGAATTATCGGCCGTTATGTATCCTGCAACTACATTCGTAAATCTGCATATACTTCTCTAGGGTTGTAAGCCACTTAGGGATCAAAATAGAGAAAATAAATCAAAATCGTTCTTTGTCCTATTTCCTTTTAACAAAGTCTCAACTATCAATGATATAATACATTTGATGCCCTAAGCTATCAATACAAATTGCATTGAGCTAGAAGCTCACGGGCTATCCATTTGATAACCACAGTCAACATTTCAAAAAAATTGATATCCTTGAGCACAAGCACCAATAAAATTAAATAATAGAGTTAAAGCATAGGCTAGGGCATGACACCAGTAGAATATGGTCATTTCAATGAGCATCTCAGCAATATATAATGGCATCATTAAATGTACCAGTAATATCAACAAACATGAATCCAAACATTTCAAAATAGTGAATCGATATCCTCAAGCACAAGCACCAATAACATCAAATGATAGAGATAAAGCACGGGCTAGGGCACAACACCAGTAGAATATGGTCATTTTAGAGAGAATTCATGATCAAATAAAATGCAATGCATTTCAAATTTGTGGTCAAATACGATGCTAGAGGCTAAAAATACATTTCCCGTCAAAGATATCAATCAAAGATGAAGAAATCATATACCTTCTCTCACACTCAACTTTCACTCGCTCGTTCAGCTTTCAACATAATACATTTGATGCCCTAAGCTATCAATACAAATGGCACCTAGCTAGAAGCTCATGGGCTGTCCATTTGATAACCATAGTCAACCTTTCAAAAAAATTGATATTGTTGAGCACAAGCACTAATAACATCAAATAATGGAGTTAAAGCACAGGCTAGGACATGACACCAATAGAATGCAGTAATTTTAGTGAGCATCTCAACAATATACAATGGTGTCATTAAATGTGCTAGTAATATCAACAAACATGAATCCAAAAATTTCAAAACAGTGAATCGATATCATTGAGTACAAGCACCAATAACATCAAATAATAGAGATAAAGCACGGGCTAGGGAAAGACACCAATAGAATGCGGTCATTTCAAAGAGCATTCATGATCAAATAAAATGCAATGCATTTGAAATTTGTGGTCAAATATGATGCTAGAGGCTCGAAAGACTTTTCTCATCAAAGATGCCAATCAAAGATGAAAAAATCACATACCTTCTCTCGTGCTCAGCTTTTATCCGCTCATTCATCTTTCACCCACCCCTTTTCTCCTACTCCTTTTCTCTGCAATTGAAATAAAAATGATTTGGGCATTTCACTTTTTTTTTCATCTATACCTCAAACCTATCAAAATTCTGATGGTCAATTTAAAACCCATCAAAATATCGACACCATCGGGGCCTATTACAAAAAAAAGCACCAAATTCATTAGAAAAATTACCTATCGAAAGTTTATGTTAAAATTTGGCCCCAAATGTTGTAGTGATGTATATGTATATGTATATGTATATGTATATGTATATGTATATGTATATGTATGTATATATATATATATATATATATATATATATATATATATATATATATATATATATATATATATATATTTGTGTGTGTGTGTGTGTATATGTATATGTACATGTACATGTACATACGCATGCATATGTACATTATATCTATATATATACATACATTCATACACACATATATATACATGTGTGTGTGTATGTATATGCATATACATACATACATACATACATAGATATATAGATATATATATATATATATATATATATATATATATATATATATATATATATATATATATATATATATATATATATATATATGGGTATGTGCAAGATCATGAGGGACCAAACTATACCCAAAAGTGGCAATGAAAAATCAGCAAATCAGGGTTAGTCAACTTGACGTGAAAATTTGAACTAGCTATCAACCTAATACTAAAATGTTATAAGAATAGAATCTATAGGAAATTGAATGTAGTTTCTAAACTACTAGGCCTTTTCTAAAATTAAAAAAAAAAATTGGTGAAAAGTATAGATTTCAATATAGTACTACAAAACTTTTAGGAAAAAAATAAGAAGTAGGTGTATGTCTGACCACCTTAATCATGATCAAATGATAATATTTTTTTATAAGATTTGATAACTAAGTAGTAGACTCATGCCCGGATGTGATGCATATTTTTTTGTAATTTTATTCCAAAAAATAATTAATTATGAATTTTTTGCTACAACATTTTTAGAATTAAAAAACTTCCGTGTCTGACCACCTTAACTCATTCAAAACTTTACAAAATTTTTTTTTTTTTCTTATAGTAGGCGAAGCATAGAATGTGACACATTTTTTGGATTTCAAAAATGTTATACTATTTGAAAGTTATTGTCATTTTTCAATCAGTATATAAATCAGCACTTTAGAGGTAGCTCAATTAGAAAATAGCTAATAATTACTTACTAAATTCAAAATTTGACAGTAATTATATCGATAGAAAGCTGATAATATCCTTAAAATACTCTTTTCATTTTATCAAATTTGGGTGAAAAATAAGTCGTCAGCTACATTGTCAAAGTCTGGAACTCAGAGAAACAAGGGAAAAACACGTATTTGAGACATTTCAATAGTTGACCATGTAGGTTTGGTGCACAAGGCAATACCGAGCCTAATCGAGTACCCAAAAGTGATGGCAGAATTTTTAATTTTCACTTTCCCTTCCCTCCACTTTCTCCCTCCCATTTCTACATCCTTCCTATGATATATTATATATAAAAAACTATCTATTAGATATATTAAATATTTATAATATCAATTATATATTAAATATTATATAATATACATTTTACATTAAATATTATTTAACATATATTAATATTAAAAACTATATATTAGATTATATATTATATATATTAAATATTATATATAATATATATTTTACATTAAATATTATTTAATTATATATTAATATCAAAAATAGATTCTAGTTGAACCGGGCAATTGTACCACGCCTGTTGATAATCTGGCAGCTCAACAGAGTCATTGGGAGGTTAAACAAGAACAACCAGATAGATCTTTGAACCGGTCGAAGATTATGGAGAGTAGGGAAGGGTTTGGTAAAATGAAAAGCTATAGTGGAAATTATGCAAGCGTTGTAGAACTGACCGCATTAATAAATTTAAAGAAGAGATCAATGGTGACACGATATTATGAGGAAAGCCTTGCCGTTTCGATGGCGCCGCCCTGATATTATGAAGAATGTCTTGCCGCTTCAATGTCGGCATTGCCTCTGTCTTAGACTTTCACCATTGCTTCTCATTAGTATTCTGAGATATGGTAGGGATTGCGGGCTTTTGTACAGCATAGTCCATCATAAATTCTCTATAAATCAGCATATGTTATAGTATTTTGTGTGTTTATGAATGACTTAATCGAAGAATTTAATTTTCACCATAATTTTGGCTTCATGGATTGTCATTTTGCACTTGGAGAGAAGCTGCGGATTACAAGAATTTAAAAAATTTGGTTTATCTCATTTTCTTTCTCTTCCATTTCTGAGTAATATGATTTTGTTTTTGTCCATCTTAAATGATTTCGCCTGAAGTTAATGAATTTTTTTAGATGATTTTATTTGAAGTTAATGAAATTTCTTCCATGGATGCTAATGAAATCTCTTCTTGATTGTTGCAATATTTTCTCCTCAACTG
This sequence comes from Chamaecyparis obtusa, assembly GCA_027943335.1. Taxonomy (NCBI): domain Eukaryota; kingdom Viridiplantae; phylum Streptophyta; class Pinopsida; order Cupressales; family Cupressaceae; genus Chamaecyparis; species Chamaecyparis obtusa. The sequence goes on along the minus strand of BSBK01014713.1, from coordinate 19,363 downwards.
AACATTTTGTAATCATTTGATATACAATCACATTTTTCTTTTGGCCAATACTGTGGGCTTGCAATTGAGCCTGTAGATCCACAAAAGGATTGAAATCTGGATCTTGTGGAAGAGTAGTATTAGGAAGAAGTCATTCACTAACATCGCATCTTTATAAGAACTAAATTTGGATTCACTAGAAGCACTAAAGAATCTGGAATGACCCCTTTTCAAACATTTGAATGCTCAAGTATGTCTTAAGCGGTCTATGGACCCCTTCAGACACACTTGAGCATTCAAATGTGTCAAAAGGGGTCATATTGACTCCCTAGGGGTCCTAATATGCCTTATCACATGTTAGAACCCCTAAGAAGTCCCCATGACCCCTTTTGACACATTGGAACTCTCAAATGTGTCTTAAGAGGTCCTAGGACCTCTTCGAACACACTTGAGTGTTCCAATGTGTCAAAAGGGGTCATGGGGACTCCCTAGGGGTCCTAGTACACCTTATCACATGTTAGGACCCCTAAGAAGTCCCCATGACACCTTTTCACACATTTGAATCCTCAAGTGTGTCTTAAGGGGTCTTAGGACCCATTTGGACACACTTGAGAATTCAAATGTGTCAAAAGGGGTCATAGGGACTCCCTAGGGGTCCTAATACACCTTATCACATGTTACGACCCCTAGGGAGTCCCCATGACCCCTTTTGACACATTTGAATACTCAAGTGTGTCTTAAGGGGTCTTAGGACCCCTTCGAACACACTTGAGCATTCAAATGTCTAAAAAGTGGTCATGGGGACTCCCTAAGGGTGCTAGTATGCCTTATAACACGTTAGGACCCCTAAGAAGTCCCCATGACCCCTTTTGACACACTAGAATGCTCAAGTGTGTCTTCAGGGGTCTTAGGACCCCTTCGGACACACTTGAGCATTCAAATGTGATAAAATAGGTCATGGGGACTCCCTAGGGATCTTGGTATGCCTTATCACATGTTAAGACCCCTAGGGAGTCCCCATGACCCCTTTTGACACATTAGAATGCTCAAGTGTCTCTTAAGGGGTCTTAGGACCCCTTTAGACATACTTGAGCATTCAAATGTGTCAAAAGCAGTCATGGGGGCTCCCTAGGGGTCCTAGTATGTCTTATCACATGTTAGGACTCCTAGAGAATCCCCATGAACCCTTTTGACACATTTGAATGCTCAAGTGTGTTCGAAGAGGTCCTAAGACCCCTTAAGACACACTTGAGCATTCAAATGTGTCAAAAGGGGTCATGGGGACTCCCTAGGGGTCCTAGTAGACCTTATCACATGTTAGGACCCCTAAGGAGTCCCCATGACCCCTTTTGACACATTTGAACACTCAAGTGTGTTTGAAGGGGTCGTAGGACCCCTTTTGACACATTTGAATGCTCAAGTGTGTTTGAAGGGGTCATAGAACCCCTTCGAACACACTTGAGTGTTCAAATGTGTCAAAAGGGGTCATGGGGACTCCCTAGGGGTCCTAACATGTGATAAGGTGTACTAGGACCCCTAGGGAGTCCCCATCACCCCTTTTGACATATTTGAATGCTCAAGTGTGTCTTAAGGAGTCTTAGGACCCCTCCAAACACACTTGAGCATTCAAATGTGTCAAAAGGGGTCATGGGGACTCCCTAGGGGTCCTACTACACCTTATCACGTGCTAGGACCCCTAGGGAGTCCCCATGACCCCTTTTGACACATTTGAACACTCAAGTGTGTCTTAAGGGGTCTTAGGACCCCTTTTGACACAATGGAATGCTCAAGTGTGTCTTAAGGGGTCTTAGGACCCCTTCGGATACACTTGAGCATTCAAATGTGTCAAAAGGGGTCATGGGGACTTCTTAGGGGTCCTAGTATGCCTTATCATGTGTTAGGACCCCTAGGGAGTCCCCATGACCCCTTTTGACACATCTGAATGCTCAAGTGTATCTTAAGAGTTCTTAGGACCCCTTCGGACACACTTGAGTGTTCAAATGTGTCAAAAGGGGTCATGGGGACTGCCTAGGGGTCCTATTATGCCTTATCATGCATTAGGACCCCTACAGAGTCCCCATGAACCCTTTTGACACATTTAAATGCTCAAGTGTGTCTTAAGGGGTCTTAAGACCCCTTCAGACACACTTAAGTGTTCAAATGTGTCAAAAGGGGTCATGGGGACTCCCTAGGGGCCCTGGTACACCTTATAATGTGCTATGACCCCTAGGAAGTCCTCATGACCACTTTTGACACATTGGAACACTCAAGTGTGTCTTAAGGGGTCTTAGGACCCCTTCGAACACACTTGAGCATTAAAATGTGACAAAAGGGGTCATGGGGACTCCCTAGGAGTCCTAGTATGCCTTATCACACATTAGGACCCCTAGGGAGTCCCCATGACCCCTTTTGACACCATTGGAATGCTCACGTGTCTTAAGGGGTCTTAAGACCCCTTCGAACACACTTGAGCATTCAAATGTGTCAAAAGGGGTCATGGGGGCTCCCTAGGGGTTGTAGTACACCTTATCATGTGTGAGGACCCCTAGGGAGTCCCCATGACCCCTTTTGACACATTGGAATGCTCAAGTGTGTCTTAGGGGGTCTTACAACCCCTTCGGACACACTTGAGCATTCCAATGTGTCAAAAGGGGTCATGGGGGCTCCCTAGTGGTCCTAGTATGCATTATCATGGGTTAGGACCCCTAGGGAGTCCCCATGACCCCTTTTGACACATTTGAAGGCTCAAGTGTGTCCGAAGGGGTCCTAAGACCCCTTCAGACACACTTGAGCCTTCAAATGTGTCAAAAGGGGTCATGGGGAATCCCTAGGGGTCCTAGTACACCTTATCACATGTTAGGACCCCTAGGGAGTCCACATGACCCCTTTTGACACATTTGAATGCTCAAGTGTGTCTTAAGGGGTCTTAGGACCCCTTCAGACACACCTAAGCATTCAAATGTGTCAAAATGGGTCATGAGGGCTCCCTAGGGGTCCTAGTACACCTTATCACATGTTAGGACCCCTAGGGAGTCCCCATGACCCCTTTTGACACATTTGAATGCTCAAGTGTGTATTAAGGGTTCTTAGGACCCCTTCGAACACACTCAAGAATTCAAATGTGTCAAAAGGGGTCGTGGGGACTCCCTAGTGGTCCTAGTACACTTTATCATGCGTCAAGACCCCTAGGGAGTCCCCATGACCCCTTTTGACACATTTGAATGCTCAAGTGTCTTAAGGGGTCGTAGGACCCCTTCGAACACACTTGAGCGTTCAAATGTTTCAAAAGGGGTCATGGGGACTCCTTAGGGGTCCTAATGCATGATAAGGTGTACTAGGACCTCTAGGGAGTCCCCATGACCCTTTTTGACACATTTGAATGCTCAAGTGTGTCTTAAGGGGTCATAGGACCCATTCAAACACACTTGAGGATTCAAATGTGTCGAAAGAGGTCATGGGGACTCCCTAGGGGTCCTAACACATGATAAGGTGTAATAGGACCCCTAGGGAGTCCCCATGACCCCTTTTGACACATTTGAACACTCAAGTATGTCTTAAGGAGTTTTAGGATCCCTTCAGACACACTTGAGCATTCAAAAGTGTCAAAACGGGTCATGGGGACTCCATAGGGGTCCTACTATGCCTTATCATGTGCTAGGACCCCTAGGGAGTCCCCATGACCCCTTTTGACACATTTGAATGCTCAAGTGTGTCTTAAGGGGTCTTAGGACCCCTTCGGACACACTTGAGCATTCAATTGTGTCAAAAGGGGTCATGGGGACTTCCTAGGGGTCCTACTATCCTTATCATGCATTAGGACCCCTTGGGAGACCCCATGACCCCTTTTGACACATTTGAATGCTCAAGTGTGTCTTAAGAGGCCTTAGGACCCCTTCAAACACACTTGAGCATTCAAATGTGTCAAAAGAGGTCATGGGGACTCCTTAGGGGTCCTAGTACACCTTATCACATGTTAGGACCCCTAGGGAGTCCCCATGATCCCTTTTGACACATTTGAACACTCAAGTGTCTCCGAAGGGGTCCTAAGACCCCTTCAGAGACACTTGAGTGTTCAAATGTGTCAAAAGGGGTCATGGGGACTCCCTAGGGGTTCTAGTACACCTTATAACATGTTAGAACCCCTAGGAAATCCTCATGACCCCTTTTGACACATTGGAATTCTCAAGTGTGTCTTAAGGGGTCTTAGGACCCCTTCAGACACACTTGAGCTATAAAATGTGACAAAAGGGATCATGGGGACTCCTCGGAGTCCTAGTACACTTTATCATGTTTTAGGACCCATAGGGAGTCACCATGACCCCTTTTGACACATTGGATCACTCAAGTGTTTCTTAAGGGGTCTTAGGACCCCTTCAGACACACTTGAGCATTCAAATGTGTCAAAACAGGTCATGGGGGCTCCCTAGGGGTCCTAGTACACCTTATCATGCATTAGGACCCCGAGGGAGTCCCCATGATCCCTTTTGACACATTGGAATGCTCAAGTGTGTCTTAAGGGGTCGTAGGACCCCTTCGGACACACTTGAGCATTCAAATGTGTCCAAAGGGGTCATGGGGGCTCACTAGGGGTCCTAGTATGCCTTATCACGCATTAGGACACCTAGGGAGTCCCCATGACCCCTTTTGACACATTTGAATGCTCAAGTGTGTTTTAAGGGGTCTTAGGACCCCTTCAAACAAACTTGATCATTCAAATATGTCAAAAGGGATCATGGGGGTTCCCTAGGGTTCCTAGTACACAGCTTCTCTTTGAGTGCAAAATGACAATCCATGGAGCCAAAATTATGGTTTCCAGAACTATTTTGAGTTCTTGCAGGAAAATGATATTGTTGTGGATAGGCATCTCACTTGGTTGTATAATTGCACCAGTTAATTTAAGAATGCCAGAATGTTTTATTGGTTGTGTAGAATGCATCTGGAGAGAGGTGTACCTCATATTTGGAGTTTTTTTGAGTCAGGGCATGGGAAAGGGGAGCATAATAGAGTAGGTGTGTGTGTGAAGAGAGCTCTAGTTAAGGAGCAATTGATAATTTTAGGTGTTGTACTTCTCACTGCTCATTCTATTGTTGATTGGTGTACTTTAGCATTGTCACAGGGGGGGACTCTTGATTCTACAGTGCATAGATTCTTTTGGTTGGTTGAGGAGGGAACTATAGGAGATAGATTGGATTGTCAAATAGTGAAAGACTCTTCAAAAATGCATTCATTCGGAAGCTCCAATAATAGTACATGGACCATTTGGACATGAGAGTTGGCTTATTTTTGCCCCATGTGTTTTCAGTATGATTGGGATCATTGCGAGTCAAGTGAGTGGGTGGATACATGTGTTCCACAGTATCTAACTCCTTTATCTTTGACACTCACTATAAGAATTGATGACATGGACACTTCAGTTGACTATGACCATCTTTTAGATCTTCTGACACCAGGAAATGTTTTTGCATTGGTTGCACCGCAGGGGAATGATGAGAGGTTAGATTATTGGTTAGCACATTGTGTACAAGGTAAACATAAGCCTATACAACTGATGATAGATGGTGATGGGTTCACATATCCTACTGGTTTAGTTGTTGTTGTGGGAACATGGCTATGAACATACATGATTAGAAAGAATGGAATTCCTGCATTTGAATACTATGAGAAGCACAAAACTATTCTCATGTATTCACACCTTGTTATAGAAACAAATGTCAAGTTGTCAAAGCATCAAGGAATACCAAAGACAAAAGAACTTTGGACTATTAGTACTAATGATCATGAAGCACTATTGGAGACCCTAAAGCAAAGAGATGACCCTTCAGGAACACTTGACTAGGTAATAAGTTAACTTAGTGCATTGTTTTCTAAGTTCGTTAAGCTTAATTTCAATACATTAATTTCACCTTTCTTAGATTGTATTTTGAGTCAATAAACTTGGTTTTGTATGTGGATTGTAACTTGTGTAGGAGTGCCTATGAAGATGCCTACGGTCACCATGGATCCAATCAGAGATAGAAGGAGAAAAGGATCCTTAATGGTTAATTGAGATCTTTTGAAGCCTATAATGGAAATTTGTAACAATCAATTTGATTTAAAATTTAAATGTCCTAAAACTCTTGATAGGGACTTATGACCAAAATCATGTATGGGTGGCCAATAGTGCCAAGAAGGGATCTTGCGTGTCGTTTACTTATGTCATTTGCATGGTTTGAATTATTACATGTTTGATTTTTGTTTATAATGCTTTAAGGATATTATTTTTTATCATTTCAAACAATCTATAAAAGTTAAACCTCAAACATAATAAGCTTCATAGTTCAAATTTCACAAGCTTAATCATGATTAGTTTCATAGTTCAAATTTCAAACATACCACTAACAGTTAGTTGAAAGTGGCTCAACAGCATATCTTTCAAACCATCTGACTTGGCATCAAACTATCTGCTCCATTGGCTCTAGTTGGTAGGGTAAATGCCAATGACAACCCTATTTCACCCACGAAGTCACGGGAACACTCGTGACCACGCTCGACCCAAGTGACCCCAAGGTGCACTAAGCACAATTAGGTAGTGATCTTCTAGGGCTTATATATTAGAGCTCGTGAGAGGTATCGACAAACTGTTAGGGGCTAAGAGATCATGTTTCCAAGGTCTACAATAACCTCTCTCAGTTTTGGGCGATTCGACTTCATTTGCATTTGGCAAGGCAATCTCAGTCGATGCCAAAACTTGTAGTGAGGGTCAGTTGAAAGTGGCTCAGCAGTGTATCTTTCAAACCATCAAACCTAGCATCAAACCATCTACTCCATCAGCTCCAGTTGGCTGGGTAAATGCTAGTGACAACCCCATTCCATCCACGGAGTCATCAAAATGCTCATGACCATGCTCGACCCAAGTGACCCCAAGGTGCACTAAGCATGATTGGGCAGTTATCTTCCAGGGCTCGTATCTCAAAACTCATGAGAGATATCGACAAACCATTAGGGGCTATGAGATTTTGTTTTTGAGGTCTACTATAACCTCTCTCAATTTTGGGTGATTTGACTTCGTTTGCATTTGGCAAGGCGATCTCAGTCGATGCCAAAACTTGTAGTGAGGGTCAGTTGAAAGAGGCTCATCAGTATATCTTTCAAACCGTCTGACCTAGAATCAAACCATCTACTCCATTGGCTCTAGTTGGCCAGGTAAACACTAGTGACAACTCTATTCTACCCATGGAGTCACAGGAATGCTCACGACCACGCTCGACCCAAGTGACCCCAAGGTGCACTAAGCACGATTGGGTAATGATCTTCTAGGGCTCATATCTTAGAGCTCGTGAGAGGTATCAACAAACCATCAGGGGCTACAAGATCATGTTTCCTTGGTCTACTATAACCTCTCTTAGTTTTGGGCGATTCGACTTCATTTGCATTTGGCAAGGCGATCTTAGTTGATGCCAAAACTTGTAGTGAGGGTCAGTTGAAAGCGGCTCAATAGCATATCTTTCAAACCGTCTGACTTGGCATCAAACCATCTAAACCATCAGCTCTAGTTGGTCAGGTAAACACTAGTGACAACCCCGTTCTACCCATGGAGTCACAAGAATGCTCGCGACCACGCTCGACCCAAGTGACCCCAAGGTGCACTAAGCATGATTGGGCAGCAATCTTTTGTGGCTTGTATTTCAGAGCTCGTGAGAGGTATCAACAAACCATTAGGTGCTACAAGATCATGTTTTTGAGGTCTACTATAACCTCTCTCTATTTTGGGTGATTCAACTTCATTTGCATTTGGCAAGGCGATCTCAGTGGATGCCAAAACTTGCAGTAAGGGTTTGTTGAAAGCAACTCAACAACATATCTTTCAAACCGTCTGACCTAGCATCAAATTGTATGTTCCATTAGCTTCATTTGGCTGGGTAAACACTAGTGACAACCCCATTCTACCCACAGAGTCACAGGAAAGCTCTTGACCACGCTCGACCCAAGTGACCCCAAGGTGCACTAAGCACGATTGGGTAGTGATCTTTCAGGGATCTTATCTCAGAGCTCATGAGAGTTATCAACAAACTATCAGGTGCTATGGGATCAAGTTTTTAAGGTCTACTATAACATCACTCAGTTTTGGGCGATTTGACTTTGTTTGCATTTGGCAAGGTGATCTCATTCGATGCCAAAACTTGTAGTGAGGGTCACTTAAAAGTGGCTCAGTAGCATATCTTTCAAACCGTCTGACTTGGCATCAAACCATTTGCTCCATTAGCTTTGGTTGGCCAGGTAAATGCCAGTGACAACTCCATTCCACCCATGGAGTCACAGGAAAGCTCACGACCACGCTCAACCCAAGTGACCCCAAGGTGCACTAAGCATGATTGGGCAGTGATCTTCTAGGGATCGTATCTCAGAGCTCGTGAGAGGTATCGACAAACTATTAGGGGCTACGAGATTATGTTTCTGAGAGCTACAATAACCTCTCTTAGTTTTGGGTGATTCCACTTCATTTGCATTTGGAAAGGTGATCTTAGTCAATGCCAAAACTTGTAGTGAGGGTTAGTTGAAAGCATCTCAGCGGCATATCTTTCAAACCATCTGACCTAGCATCAAACTGTCTACTTCATCAGCTCTAGTTGGCTGAGTAAATGCCAGTGACAACCCTGTTCTACCCATGGATTCACCAGAATGCTCACGACCATGCTCGACCCAAGTGACCCTAAGGTGCACTAAGCACGATTGGGAAGTGATCTTCCAGGGCTTGTATCTTAAAGCTCATGAGAGGTATTGAAAAACCATCAGGGGCTATGAGATTATGTTTCCAAGGTCTACTATAAAATCTCTTGATTTTGGGTGATTCAACTTTGTCTGCATTTGGCAAGGTGATCTTAGTCAATGCCAAAACTTGCAGTGAGAGTTAGTTGAAAGCTGCTCAGCATCATATCTTTCAAACTGTCTAACTTGGCATCAAACCATCTACTCCATCATCTCTGCTTGGCCGGGTAAATGCCAGTGACAACCCTATTCCACCCACGGAGTCACGAGAATGCTCGTGACCACACTCGACCCAAGTGACCCCAAGGTGCACTAAGCATGATTGGGTAGTGATCTTTCATGGCTCATATCTCAAAGCTTGTAAGAGGTATCGACAAACCATTAGGTGCTACAAGATCATGTTTCTAAGGTCTACTATAACCTCTCTCCATTTTGGGCGATTTGACTTCGTTTGCATTTGGAAAGGTGATCATTGTTGATACCAAAACTTGTAGTGAGGGTCAGTTGAAAGTAGCTTAGTAGCATATCTTTCAAACCGTCTAACTTGGCATCAAATCATCTACTCCATCAGCTTTAGTTGGCCATGTAAATGTCAGTGACAACCCCATTCCACCCACGGAGTCACAGGAAAGCTCACGACCACGCTCGACCCAAGTGACCCCAAGGTGCACTAAGCACGATTGGGCAAAAATTTTTTGGGGCTCGTATCTCAGAGCTCATGAGAGGTATCAAAAAACTGTTAGGTGCTATGAGATTTTATTTTTGAGGTCTACTATAACCTCTCTTAGTTTTAGTGATTCAACTTTGTTTGCATTTGGCAAGGTGATCTCAGTCGATGCCAAAACTTGCAGTGAGGGTCAATTGAAAGTGGTTGAGCAACATATCTTTCAAACTATCTAACTTGGCATTGAACCATCTACTCCATCAACTCCAGTTGGCTAGGAAAATGCTAGTAACAACCCCATTCTACCCACGGAGTCATGGGAATGCTCGCGACCACACTCAACCCAAGTGACCCCAAGGTGCACTAAGCATGATTAGGCAGTGATCTTCTGGGGCTCGTATCTCAGAGCTCGTGAGAGGTATCAACAAACCATCAAGTACTACGAGATCATGTTTCTGAGGTCTACTATAACCTCTCTTAGTTTTGGGGGATTCAACTTCGTTTGCATTTAGCAAGGTGATCTCAATCGATGCCAAAACTTGTAGTGCGGGTCAATTGAAAGTAGCTCAATAGCATATCTTTCAAACCATCTGACTTGGCATCAAACTATCTACTCCATCAGCTTCAGTTGGCCAGGTAAATGCCAATGACAACCCCATTCCACCCATAGAGTCATGAGAACACTCGTGACCACTGCTCGACCCAAGTGACCCCAAGGTGCACTAAGCATGATTGGGCAGTGATCTTCTAGGGATCATATCTCAGAGCTCATGAGAGGTATCAACAAACCATCAGGTATTACAGGATCATGTTTCTAAGGTCTACTATAACCTCTCTTATTTTTGGGTGATTCAACTTCATTTGCATTTGGCAAGGTGATCTCAGTCGATGTCAAAACTTGTAGTGAGGGTCAATTGAAAGTGGCTCAGCAATGTATCTTTCAAACTGTTTGACATTGCATCAAACCATCTACTCCATTGGCTCTGGTTGGCCAGGTAAACACCAGTGACAACCTCATTTTTCCCATGGAGTCACTAGAACGCTCGTGACCACACTTGATCCAAGTGACCCAAGGTGCACTAAGCATGATTGGGTAGCGATCTTTTGTGACTCAAGTGACCCCAATATGATGAGTTATATACATAGTGAGTATATACATAGTATTCAAAAATGTAGTACTAAGTGGCTCAAGTGAGTACATATAATGGTATGAAACATAAGAACATAGGAAATCTATAGATGTTAAACCTCAAACATAATAAGCTCCATGAACAGGGTATTCCAAAGTAAAGAAAAACAAATGTAACTTCAACAAGATATAATTTCAATCATAATGATAATCATAGTCAAGATATAACTTCACCATTCAATTCCATAAACATGAATAATAAATATGTATATACAAAAGATGACGCAAATATAACATATAAATGAACATGTTCTATATATACAAAGTATCAAATGTATCAAAAGTATCTCCATATACAAATATGGCACATGCCATTTCAAAATGTCTACAAAATCAATGGTTTAAGGTGTACAATGTGGCATATATGCCATCTCAAAATGTGCGAAGTGGCATCTCTAAATGACCACAAAACTAAAACTACATCCTATGTTGTAGGGGGATCATCAAAATGTAGCCTCTTTGAAGAAGTGTTGGGCTCTGATTGATCCTACATAAAAAATGAGTTCAAACCCAAGTTAGATTGCTTACTTTATATGATTTGTACACACACACACACACACATATATATAGTTCATAATTCAAACACTAATTTAATTAAAATTATAACCAAATACAAATATTTGTATCTGGTCTCTCAGTCACCTACCACAAATAGGTGTCCTAGCATAAGTCCTGGGTAGCGAAGGGACCATGCCAACAATACCAACTGTGACCTATAAATATATATTTGCAATAATGAGATTAGTAGAGTGGTGCAACATAGAGTAATAGATCTACAAAATAGGATGATAGCATAATAAAATTACAAATTGATTGAACTAAAATTAAAACTTACATTTGATGATCCCTCCTCTAGAATGGTGGGCTGGGTCAACAACGATATGAAAGATTCTCGCGGGTCCTCCCTCACACTCGGAGTAACCTATGAGAGTAAAAAGATTGTCAATTATATATAAATTTACTTCATCATAGCAACCCTAGTTATAAAATACAAATAACAATATGTAAAAGTCTACGTACAATCGGGCTATCACTCCGAATCGAGATGCTTGTAACCCTACACTGTCGATAAGCTATCAAGACATCATCAATAGCCACACCCTATATAATAAAGTGCAAGTAAAATATTTATTACTACACACTAGTGGCATACATGTGCATGCATAATTAATCTTAAACAATTAACTACCTTTCCTTTGTCGACACCTGATGAAGGAACCCCCTCGTGCCCCCCACTGACATCGGTTGTACCCTGTAAGAACACAATCATATGACAATATATAAGT